>JAFELO010001470.1:578833-622858 GCA_017140195.1 Eumaeus atala
GACGACGACTCCACGAATGGAGGGTGGCGCATCGGCATAGTTTTTATGCGGATGTTCGTATTCGTAAAAGGCTCCGATTGCTTGTTTGCCCCCATATAGTATAAAAATCGCACTATTGATGACTTCACGGGCCATTTGATGACTTCATTTCTTATACACGTGTGACAATTATTGTTATGCAGATGTGTTGCCTTCGTTTCCTTCTCCCCCCCAATGGGCCACAGAAAACATACACACTGTTTGAGCTTCAAAACGCAACAGCAGAAGTGAGTGTTGATAGTAGGGGCTGCCTACCCTGTATGGGACCGCAAGAAATCTATGAAAGTATCGTGATTTATGACACTCGGTTCACCCTCCCTACCCCGCTAAGGATCTGGCGTGAAGAGATGTTCGTGTATGTATGTATTTAATAGGGGCGACATCTTAATTGGAAAGAAACTTGAACTTGGTCGATCGAGTCTGAGTTCCGGTTTGGATGCAACTTTTAAAATGTTCTGACGTTATAACGTTCTTATATACCAATAGCACTAGCCGCATGCACGAAAACGTCTGACGTCATAGCAACGTCCCCAGTCATAGTAATGTCCGGAATAGGCGGAGCCTGCGAGCGAGAGAGCGCAACAAATAGTCTATTTCACTCCATCGGCAGATACGTTCACAGATCAATTAGAGAACCGTTATCACATAAAATTACGATACCATAAACCAACTTGTAGGTACTTACTTTTTTGTTTATTTATTATTATGATTGGTAACGTTACTATGACGCCATACTATTTCGATCAATTCATTAAGCGTTACTACTAAAAAGGCGTTATCATGTCAATAAAGTACTCAACAACAACACTCCTTCATCCCAGATACGCCACGATCCCTATTATTATCGCACTCGGCGTGTCTAATTGGCGCCTACTTTGGTGTTGCTTTTGCAGAAAGACATTAAAATGTATAAGACAAGGGAGTGATCATTCAAGTAGTCTGGTAAGAGGAAGTGCTAGTTAAAAGCGATAGCATATCTATCGCATTTAAGTAGTTTGTGAGTAATCGATAGCCCATTGCATGTTGCAGCATAGCTGTCACATTACGACTTTTCATGTGAAGGAAAGCTTCCTGTTTGTGCTAGCCCAATTCTGCTGCAATTCATGTCATCTCTTACTAGTGATTCGGTGAAAAATGGTAACGCATCTTCATAACAATTAACAATGATACTGATGTCCATGGGCGTCACTAGTTATTAAAGGACTACGCGTTTTCTCCTTATGCTATAAAAATGTCTACCGATAAATGTAAACACGTTTTCGCTGAAAACGTCTACGAGTTATAACCCATAAAACCTATATTACATTTGTTTTTGTTATCAATTTACTTCGCCGCGCTCGCATGTAAACGACTGCCAGCCTTTTATACAACTTGTTAATTCCTTATCAGCACATACATTCATACACGTTACATTTGTTTACATTTTATTACTGTTGGGCAAATTTTATTAATCGGTCGGACAGAGATCAATAATACTCTCCTAGCCTAATCTCAGCTACAGCCGCCATCTCTATAAAGACAACAGCGCGGCACACAATACACAAGTGTGTGAGCAGACACAAGTGCAGTCTCTGTTCCCTCAATCCGCTATTCCAATGGACGGCAGTCCGACACGACCGGAGATAAATCAGGCGCTAACTTCCTGACTCCGGACTTTTATTTGAAACTAGCAGTCTGACCCGGATTCGCACGGATATTTCACGAAATTTGGCAAAAAAATCATGGATTTACAAAAATATAAAAATTATAAATTCATGGTAATGATGATTCAATGTCATGGTAATGACAACAAATTAATTTAATGACAGAACAACGTCTGTAGGGATGATCTAGATGCCAAAAAATTCTGGATTTCCTTTAAAATTTTCTTCACATTTGGTTACACTATCGAAGTTTTTATAATAATCTAAACGTTTTAGTAAATGTTATATAACATTACCTGTGATGAACACAGATAATATTATTTCTAATGACAAAAGAATTTTTCGTGCCGGTCCAGTTATAAATTTCCTATTTTTAGTAAAAACAATTAGTACAATAGGTGTACTGAATAACCGTGTACGGTGCAACTGTGAATTTAATCATGTTCTTGATATTGTGCTTACTCAGGTATAACTTTTTCAATAACACATTAGCACAATACTCTAATTACAATTCACATAAAATGCCGACGATGGAATTCCGTTGCTCTGCTACCGTCCCGGATGTTATGATAATAAGGACAACTCACAGACTTTTGCTGAGAATTTTTTGCTGAGTTATACCATAGATAACATAGCCTTTTTTCTATGGAGTGTTATATCAACAGGGCTATTATTGAGATGGTAACGTCGAACTTGAAACGAAACCACAGGCTGCTCCGTCTCGGAAGTCAGTGCCCGGGTGTTCCCTACGGAAGGATGGTCCCTGGAGAAGCCCAACACAACCTAGCCTTAGTTTATTTATTAAACTGGAATTATGTCTATGATAGTGGAGGAAATGATACAAATAAGCGAGGATCGTGACATGTGACACTCTGCCTACTCTGTTAGGGAACTGGCGTGAAGATGTATTGCTGTTATTGTCTGTGTATGCATACAGTATGCATATAATCATTATACGGGTGATCCTTACAAGGCCAATAGTAGCCAAAATATTTATTCCAAGAATTTTGCTCTGTTTGTGTATATTTTTTAGTGTCAGTGCGCGCATTAAAAAATATTTTCGCCTTACCAACATAAGAGTCAGTTACACAATGACTCCCATATGATAGGTTAGCAAACCACCAGTATACGAGTACCTAGGTCATTAATAGAATAACATTGTAAATCAGTATATAATTGACGGAGTAAGCGGAGAACATACATATTTTTTAATAAACGAGATAAAAATAAATCAGAAACCTTCGACGACTACCGTCAACAGACTTCTGCAAATTTGTCATGTTGATTGTGTGTACAAGTTTTTGACGAGCTCAAATGTCTGGGTGTACAGTTGTCAATAAGCATCTTACCTTTTTTATATTATAGTGAGACAAACTAACAGTGGGAGCTTAATGACTACCGCCGCCCGTAAATATCCGCGTAGTGTTTATGCAGATATATTGTGCTCTTTTAACCATTACGTGATGGTAGTTTATGAGGTGATTGCTTGTTATATAATGAGGTAACAGACATAAAGGAGACTGTTCTATGGTGCTTTACAGCCCTACATATTATAGGGGTTGGCCGATAACGCCCTCTTGGTAGATCTGCGGTACTCTACCAAAGGCGGACGTTGGAAATTGCCGGGTTCAATGTTAAATACCACGGAAGTAACCCAGAGCCGCTGGTGCCGCATAAATGAGTTTGCTAGATCCAAAATAATGTCCACCGAGTTTCCTTGAGAGACTAGCCAACTGTGTCGTCATATAGTGCACAAGTGTGTGCACATATAAAACTGCACCCCCTATTCCTTTGCCAGTTCCACATCATGAGAGATGAGTCAGCAGCCGGATCGACTCCTTGAGGTGCAATCCCATGCACGGGATTGTGGCACCGCCTAGTTCCCAGACTCCGCACTGTTTTTACAAAATGAAAAAGTCTAATAACAGTTTTTGATCCGGTCCGGGATTTCACTCACCACGTCCCAAAAAATAGCATAGCAGCGGTGTTGCTCGGGACCCTATTTTTTATTGCATTCACGTGCATGTAAACGAGCAGTAGGGTTAGCGATCACCAAAGCTCACAGATATCTGCAACAACACAGGTCCCGCAAATGCTGATTGCTGGCCTTTTAGGGGTACTTACTTACATACAAGAAAATTTTATATGGGTACCTCTAGGCTCAACCGCGTCTGAGAGCTGGGAGAGTCCCAGAGTTGGTTACCCTATTGGGCGGAATGATAGATATATACAATAAAAAATAATCCCCTCTGTGTTGTAAACGGTGCGGGTGTTACCTGTTAAGACCGTTAGCCGCGTGGTGCCCTGGGTTCGATCACCAGGTCGGGCAACTATTATTAAATGTTTTTCAGATTATTCTGAGCATGCATTACTTTATCTGGGATCGGAATGTGTGCAAAGTGGCCATAGGCCTGCCACTTATGACATCACGGGCCTCAGTACCTTGGCTAATCGTGGCTGTTCTAGTATATCTACAGGACTTACGAGTCGTGGAACCTACCTATCTTTATATAAGATATTGTAATTATGTAAATAAAATGGCAGAGCACTCACTTGTTTCATCCTAAAACTAGGTTGAATTATATTTTAAGTATTTAAAATTATAGAATAAATAATACGATATCTTCGCTTAACATGGGAGCAATGCTTACGTAGTTGCAGTAACAGCCTATTTATATGAGATGCTACTTATCACAGTTTAGTAGAGATCACTAGAGGGGAGGAGGTAAAAGGCAGTGCATCTGCGTAACTATTATCCGGATATATATGGGCCTCGATAGTCATCATAAGGTTCCAACTACTCATTTGTTCTTATATACTATTAAAATAGTAATAAACGAATATTTTGACCGCCTCCAAGACTTCTACTTAAGGTATGAGCGCTATTAATAATTTACAAAAGAAGAAAAATACTAAAAAGAAAAAAAGAACTGATGTGAAGTGTAAACAGAATTATTCTGGAATACATGTACCTACTTAACATGTATCAGATTAGTACAATAAAGTAATATATTCGTATCTACAGGGTCCTCTTAACTTGAACAAGATCTAGATGCTAGATCAGGCTGTACTTATTTTGTTTCCCAAACAACACTTGTAATAACTTATAGTAATAATAAATAATTAGTAAATTGTAAAAAGAACTTACCCATTGTGAAAAAACAAAATAAACACAATCAAAAAAAGGTAGATGTTATGACAACACTGATCGAGATCGAAAATGTGAATGGTCAAATAATAACGCGAAACGTACTCGTGTGGCAACAAGTTGCGCGGGAATGGCGGCGTGCTGTGCGCGCGAGTGGCACTGGCGTCCGCTCGTACACAGCCAGTACAATCTTCCATGGCGCATCAACACTAGTCGCGATATGCGACACCGCGGGTTATTTTTTATCATTTTATCATTGCGTAGGGATGCATCAATCAAACGGTACAGTCAGAGCTTTCTCGCAAATGAATATTGAAGCTTACCACTCGTACGTTAAAGCTTACCACGTAAATATTTAGTATATTTTTCATTATTCTCCTTCGCCCGACTCTCCCCAATTGATCTTCTGGACTCCCACATACCCACATATATATTGATAATTTCACGCCGGTTTTATGCAAATGTGTGATATCTGTCCAAGTCTGTTGGCTGATTCAGTAAACAATGTAGAAACTGTGTAATTAATATCTGATTGACTTCACGCCAGGACTATAAATGATAGATCTATTTGAAAACATACTCAGTCAGTAGTAATAGTAACTGGCGGAGCTTATAACAATATTGTTCACCGTAAATTGTACTCGTAATAGGCATGTGTACAAGCATAAGATATTTTTTATCTTATGCTTGTACACATGTCTTTGATATTGTAAAGTTTTTATTTGGTGACGTGGGACGCCTATCCTGGATGAGGTGGGGTGAGTGAGTGAGCTGAGGGCCTCACAGCACGTGATAGTGGTGAATACTTTCGACAATCGACATAAATACCATGATGATACGCCTTTATTATGCAAATTTTTTATGCAAAGGGCACCATGGGCAATAGTCAGTTACCTAAGCAACTTCACACCACAGAATAACCCTACCAATATTCGAACTGTGTAAAGGGGTGAGTTTTCCATCATCACCCTTTGCCCGGCGTACAAATGTGCCTCGTTCTGCTCTTTATTCGCCATATATAATGGTTACAAAATCAGCACAATCGATTTAATTAGTTTCTTTCACGGTGCGGGCGACGAGCCTGCTGAGTCCCACCACAATTATATGCGTGACAATTAATAGAGAACAGCTAAAGAACTTTTTTAAAAATGTTGTCCCTTGATCTACATATAATAAAATAACAGCGCCCCGCGGCTTCACATGCATACACACTCCAATGGGTTGTACTGACATGGTATATTACCTTCTTCAATACATGGCTTATCTCACACTGGGACTGAGATATTTCAAAATGGACTAATTCTTCTAGTTTCGGAGATTAACACGTTCTACCAAACAAACAAACGCTATTGCTTTGTAGTAATACAATAATATAAATATGAGTTTGTAAAGATTTTACCCACGGATCCACTGTCACAAAATGACATCAATAGAGACACTATATAATACTCTAGGCAGGTAAATGTTATGACATTCAAGCATATGGCTACGTTTATCATACTTGTTAAATGTATTTCTTTTATTCAACCATTATTTATTTGAGAGGCGGGCAATAACACCACATATTATGGGGCGTACAACAATAGTCTTATTTATTATTGAAAAATTTGGACTAAAAAATCGAGTTTGTGTATAGAAAGCTAAATGTGTATAGAATCTTGTTGTAGATTACATAATGCCCTCAATCCCTACGGGAAGCAACAGTTTACAAGTGTCGCACACGCGCGATCGCCGTCCGTGTGACTCTCCGTTGAGCGACACGGCGCTAGTTACGTCAGCGTGTGTAACGCGTTTATCATTGTGTACATATTTATGTAATCCGTAATGACCCGTCCGAAATACTCGTACTCATATCGATATTCAAACGAACTAGCGTATAGGTGTATCCGGCGAAAGGCGGAAGGTGGTACATAACTTTGTCACCGAGACAGCAAAATGTCAGTGAGGAGTACAGATTATATTATTAAAAATCTAATAATAATGTTAATAAATGTATTGTTAGGGGGAATACACAATTTATTATTTTATTAAAAAATGTTATTTATTATGCATAAAATTAATAAGAGGTAGTGCCATGCTGAATTGAGCCGGCGTAAAGTGACATCTTCAGTGTCGTATTTCGTGCGGTTTGTGAGTACCTGGTAGCCCATTGGATGGGACGAAACTAATTTATGGAAATACTTATACATTTAACTGTCCTGTGTCACGAATGGGTACCAACTCAGTATTTTGCTGATTTCTACTAGCACTGGTCTTACATTGGCACCGTTTAGTGAGACCATGAAGCGAGTATACGTTCAATTTTTAAAAATTGATACTTTGCACATAATTACATGACTTGCACATAAGACAACGATCACAAAATCAAAACAAAGATGAAGAATAACACAATTCACAAGGACATATTTTGAGGTTATTTATAATTTTTGGAATCACTGCAAACTAGTAAATATATCTAAGTAAAAAGTAGGAGACGCGTAAGAGATATATGGCAAGAATTTAAATGGAGAATAGACATTAACATTTATCGGCACGGACAAAAGTAGGGTAATTAAATAAAAAATAAAATAAAAAACGCTTTATTTTATTTATTTCCATAAAAACAGTGTACATCTAAATAAAAACTAGGAAATACAGAAAGGGCGGTCTTACCGCTATAAGCGGTCTCTTCCAGACAACCAATATCAAGAAGCGATACGTTCCTAATACTAAATCAACTACCCTTGTACTTGGCACAAGCCTACTAAAAGTATTTTCAGCATACCTTAAAACCAGATAAGAATAATTACCTTACCTTACCAGATAAGAATAATATATTTATATTTAATATGGATAAATACTTATATACATATATACTTATACGTATACATACCTACATACTTATGTAAATAATAAATAACATACCAATGATAGAACAATTACAAGATGAGAGCAACACAACGAATTTATGTGGTAGATAAGGAGAGGTAGTGGTCTTTGAGACGCTTTTTAAATAATACGATACGACGGACTCTGGTAGAGCAGCCCACATACGAATTGCTGTAACAGTAATACTCATTAAAATTAGTTTTGTGGATAGGAAAGGCGTGAATTAGTTTGTTACAGGAATGAAGGATTGAAGAGTTATGGCCTAGATAAGAGAATTTTTCTTTTAAATGAATAGGCGTAGAAGGATTAAAAAGAACGTTGAACAGGAGATGAAGAATATGTGTTTTTCTACGTTATCTTATGGGAAGCCACTTGAGCTTAGCACGGTATTCAGAAATGTGATCGTACTTATGTATTCCAAAGACAAAACGGGTGCAAAGGTCCTGGAGACGTTCAAGAGCAGCAAGGAGGTTTTCATAATAATCAAGGACAGATAAAAGTATAGCTTGTGCAAGGCAAATTTCAGTGGGAATGGGAAGGAAATTAATTAAACGTCTAATAGAAGCTGCAGCACCAAATATTCTCTTTCGTAGCTCTTGGACTTGTACATTCCATGAAAAAGTTTGGTCAACGTGGATGCCTAATTTTTTTTATTTTATTAAATATTTTTTATTTTATTTTTAATTAAAAAATATTTCCTTAAATTAACACGTTCAACAAAACAAAATCTTCAGCTTTATATTATTAGTATGGTATCATGTGAGCGGGATGTAACTCCCCGGACTTTCAGGCCGGATGCAGTTGCAATGCAACATGACTCTACCTCTTACCAAGCTTCTGTTGTTAGAAGTTACAGCGGAATTCCATCTTCGGTCATCGCGACAGAACTCCAAGTTCCACACCCATCATTTTACGAACATCACCTAGATGTCCGTAAATTCATAAGTATAATTGTACTACCCGTCTGCTCGTTTGCCCCATATCTCATAAAAAAACAAGTTATGGATGTTTGTTCATATGTGTATTTTTATATAGTTGATTCATGTCATGGAGTGTACTGTCACTTCTTAATGGAAATGGACCAGATGATGAGTAATACAGGCCAGTCGTGAATATAAAAAAATGTTTAATAAATTGTGGAAATTGTATAAAAATAGTTTTTATTCATCAACTGATGGCATGTCATTTACCCACCAGTCTCTAGCGAAGAAAAAGAGAATATTATTATTAATTATTTTATATTAATAATTATCTTGTATTTATCAATGTGCTGAGCTCAGTCGTAGCTGCACGCCGCACATCACAGTATTTTTATCAAACTTTACGCCAATTGCTGCCACAAGCGAGAATTACGTTTTCACAATAGATTCGAACACATTATAGCTGTAATTTTCAAGGACTGTGAATCAGTCCATTGTTACGACAACGTACAACATTTATCTACAGCAATACACAGCATACAAGTTGTATATCAATTATTATCTCGAACATACGTACATAAGTGACAAACAAACCAAATATATTTACAAAATCCCATCTTTCTGGATACATATCAGAATTATCATAAAACAAAGTTGGCTAAAGATCTCGATTTGTATTTGCTCTACCTACACAAAATCTACGGAACGTATTTAAACGGTTGTGGCCAAAAGATAGAGTGTCTTTTGTATGATAATACTAACACATAATGTCAATATATATAATAATATAATGCCACATTCATAAGGATTGTTACGGTAGCAATCCGACCTCTGTTGCTAGCGGGCGACTCGTTATTATGTAACATCTACGACAAAAATAAAATTGCTGCTAAAACCTATACTATGAGGAAAAGTCGTCGCACTGAAATATTCATTCGAACAATTGAATATTCAAATAAAGTAGCGCGGGATTCCCCGGTTTCCTGAAACATATTTCCGTCGCTTTTCAATCAATCACTTATCAAGGTTACAATAATCTAGGTCTCGTCCAGTTATTTTTTTCAGGGTGGGTCTATATTATTTAAAAGCTCATTTTTTTACTCACAAATTTAATTTCGAGGGCGGATGTCGAACACACATCGACTGAGTGCAATGTGGGCATTATCCAAGTTATGTTAGGTTTGGTGGGGTTAGCTATGAAGGTTTGACTGAGCCATATTTTCGTGAGAAAGGTATTAAAACCTCGGCATGTATCAAGATACTATTCTTGAGAAGGTAGTTAAGCCCCTTAATAACACCAAACCCAGTGACCAAATATGGTCCTTCCAGCAAGACTCGGCGCCGGGTCATAAAGCTCGGCACCCGCAGTCTGGTTGGTAGCGAACGTCTCGGACTTCACCAGAGTCATAGACTCCCATTTCTCTAGTCCCGATCTTAGTCCTCTGGATTCTGATTTATGGTCGGCTTTAGAGAGCACAGCTTGCTCTAAACGCCATGATAATTTGGAGCCCCTAAAACAACCCATACGATTGACAATGAAGTATTTCCCCATGGAAAGAGTGCGTCCTTCTTTTGATAACTGGCCACAAATTTCAAGGATTGTATTGCAACCTTTTTATATTTTTAATTGTTTTATGTTTGTGTATTAAACTAACACACTGTAAAAGTAATAAATGTTATTTGCAATTAAACAAATTTTTTTTTCTTTGTTACAACATTTATGGCCAAACTAAGTATATCACATAAGTTTCACATCTTCCTTCTCTATTACCCAAGATGGACGATCATCGTCATAATCCAGCCTGTGGTTTCACTTTTCTGTCTATATCAAGAGTACAATACATCTTATTACGCAACGAAATTGGGCCATAAAATTTTGTGAGTAGGGTCATTTTATTGAGTCCTCTTAGGAAGTACCTTTTTGGAAGTTCTACCCCTACGATAAGAAAATTAGTGTTCAAAGTTGTTTGGTTACTGATTAAAATGAAAAGATACGTGTATACGTGTTTCTGTATATTCTACCCCTAAGGTTTAATATTTCACCTTTTTGATGGCTTCCTTCTGCCAGACAGTCAAGTCGCAGAAGAAGGCAGACGATCGAATGAGGGTGGAGGCGCCAGACGTGGCCTTCCCCTAGTACTAGTGCTCCATGGGGCAGGGATGGGTATGCGGCCCGCATAAACACGAAATCGTGGGGACTATTCAGCGGCAGCCACAGTCCCCGAGGAGGAGAAGACGGGTCTTGGCGATTGAGGGATTCTGTTCCGGGACACTCTAATTGTATCGGCTGAATGCTTAGTCGGTATTGCACCCGGGCCGTGTCTGACATAAGGTCTAGGAGACGCGGGCCCCTATATCCGTAAATGGATTCCCCTGTGTCAAAGAAAAGGGTTTGACACTTCGTATATAGGTTAGTCTAGAAGTGTTTCATTCTTGGAGTTAGAAGCATGACACTTTGCCTTTAGGCTTTTCATTACAAATAAATGGATACGTGAATCAGAAACTATGGAAATTGCCCTTAAAGGATATACGTGGATAAGACCGTGTGACACGGCCGACATGTCAAATTGCCCTTGTAAGGATATACGTGGATAAAACCGTGTGACACGGCCGACATGTCAAATTGCCCTTGTAAGGATAAACGTGGATAAAACCGTGTGACACGGTCGACATGTCAAATTGGACCCAAGACATTTGTCATGACAGACGATAATGAACTGCTACCCAGTTTATTTATATCAAGTAAGAAGTTGCGATGAGTTGATCACAAATGTGGTTTCTATCGGTTAGGCGCTATCAGTTACTATCAGGTGCTGATAACGACGACATTGCGGTTTCCCGCAAGCTGGCGCGACTTGAAGGTCTTTCCACAAAAAAATATTTTAGTGTAAGTGGGTAAACACGCAACTTGCGCTCTCGACGATAAATAATCTATTATCGTCATCAAGCTTTTTTTCATAGTATGGGGGCTCAAACGAGGAATAGAATTGTGTTTATATATTTATTGTTCATGGCGTCGGTAAAATATATACATGTTACCGACGCCATGAACAATAGCACAGATACCATGACGAAAGGTTGCCCTCCTTTCTCCCCTCCCCCCCCCCCAAGAACAACGTAGTAGTGAGTAGATTCTTGTGCGTTTTGTCATATAAAGTATATGAGGTAACATATTTTGGGGAAACTCTAAAGACAACGGAGTCATACTTACGATGCAAAGCCGTCGTAGCCACATGTGAAGAATGCGGACAGGTGAGAATTGTTGTGTGTTGTTTCAATACAATATTCTGTCGCTCCTTTGAATATATTCCAATGTTCATTAAATTAATTAGTTCTTATTCAGCTTTATGTCCGAATGCGTCAGATGTAGTCTCTCCCATCACTATAGTTACAAAACTAATTTACCTATACATTTCAAAATAGGAGGACAACGCATCGGCATAATTATGCTGATGTTAATGGGCGTCGGTAGTCGTTGAAAGATTCCGATTACTCGTTTGTCCCCTGTACTATAAAAAATGCGTGGCATCTCTATAATAAAATTAGTGATTGTAACTTATAAGGCAGCTAGAGATGATATGTGCATCTTATTAAAGAAGTTATGTGCTCAAAACTTTCTCTATCAAAAATTCTTATTACAGCATCACTAATTTCAGTGACTTTTGAATCACAATTTAAATTTACATTATTTTTTATTAAGTTCCGTGACATAAGGCTGAAAAATTATTCATTATTAATAATTTAAAATACGAGTTTACTATATTTTGAAAAAAAAATATATAAGAGGTAGTGCCAAGATGCACTATTCCGTAATTGGGCTGGAACGACCGTGAGGTTTGGGTGTAGTCGGTGGCCCATTGGGGGAGGCGAAAAGGAGGGCAACGCATCGGCGTAGTAATTACGCTGATGCTCACGGGCGTCGTTAACAGTGAAAAAGGCTCCGATAGCTCCATGGTGTTCCTATACTAGAAATGATTTACATCATTACTATTTTTATGGATTTTATCGCGGTTTATTTAATTATTTAAGTAGCCTGACCTTCCGTGCATTAATTATAAAATATAAATATATAATACGTACTAAGGAGCGCTATCTAACGAATTTCCATAACCTAAACAACCTTTACATATTATTGACTTAAAATTTTAAAATAAAAACATTCGGAATTTCATTTTAGGAAATCTGTATCCAAAAGACAAAGAAATCCTCAAAAATCGTCATATCCATCCGCATGTCATAAACGTTCTACTGGGAGACACGGGTATTCTATCTTTGAACTTTGGAAAGTACTTTATGAACCACTTCAAAGTGAGCCGAAATGATAAGAAATAATATCAAATGCTTAAAGACACTATTAGAAATCTGAATTTATTTTTGACGCGGGGAAACGCATTTTCTCGCCATTACTGGCCCTGGAGTGTGGGGCTCGCAGCACATTATGGTGTCTAGTGTCCAACGCCCACTAAGACCACCGCAACCTAAAACAACCGGAACGGCCAGTCAGTTGACTAAGGGACCGACGGTACCTCCGCAGAGGACTCGCACCACAGGACAATACCACCAATTTTGGAACTCTGCAATGGGGTCTCCAACCCGTACGCTCACACCCTAGCCCCGCCGCAACTATAAGGCTTCGTACGGTAGGGTCTCGACTGCGCAATATCTACAAGTGTACTATACCCCGTAAAACCTAGACATGACTGTCTATTTTCAAAGGTTATGTGTCTAGAGGATCAGAGTCCAAGGCTGGGTGCCGAATAATTCACTTATTGCGATAAAATAAAATAAAACGTGAAATGAATTCGATATAGCAATTATCTCAAATATAAAACGAAATTTAATTTATTTACATTTTTGTGCTTCGAACAATTCTTACAAGACGTGGTCTGCATAGTTTACAAACATGCGTCATATATATTGCAGTTACTTTACGAGCCTGGTTCTCAGTTGTAAATAAACAAAATTGATTCTTTTAGTTTACTCCAAAAAACCATTAAGGAATAAAATCACGTGATAGCTACGTATTGTGCGTAACGCGAAGCGTACCGACGTAGAAGTTGCTAGAAAGAGGTTTTGCTGTCCTGCCTTGTAAAGTGACAGGTATACTGTCACGTTTCATGCGGGTGTGTATATGGCCGTGGACTATAGAATGGGTACTCCCCTACCAAAGGAGGGCAAAGCATCTGCATGATAATGGTGCGGATATCTATAGGCGTCGGTAGTCACTTGTTTATCACAATGGCTAGCTGAGAATTGGATTTCAATATTCTATAGCTACTGTTCGACAAATTGCAAGTATATATTGCGCTCCAGCTTTAAGGCTTTAGGGCCTAAAAATGGTCTGTACTGGTCTTACATGCAGGTAGGTAAGCGGGCTAAATACATTGCAGCACAAATTTATTATTTGCAAGTTAAAGCGCAGTGTATGTAGTACACTGGAATTTCCGTTAGGACCCATAACTCCACGATTCACAGATCGTTTTCAATACGTACCTAATTCGTACGTACGTGAGTTGCGTACGTGCCTAGAGTGTGAGCGTGTGCGTACTTTGTGTATGCGCGAATAATATCATGAATTAAATATTAGGTCCATACATATGAAATTGGCGTTTTGTATAAGAGGAATAAAAACGTCTCAATAATTTTTAACATAACATATTTAATTAATCAAAGTATGAACCATTGTTTTCTATGCACTTTTGCCATCTCACAGGTAGTTCATTGATCCCTTTACTGGAAGAGCTAGTCGGACGGGAATCAGTAAAATCTTTGAACACGATTTCGACTGCCCCAGCTTGCGGCTAGATCGGACGTGGTTTGCGATGGTTCCGCTTCCACAATATCCTTCAACTCTTCATTGTCAACTTGGGTCTCAGGCCGTCCACGGGGCTTGTTCTGCAGTTCGAAATTTCCAGAACTAAAATGGTTTGGTTTGGTTTAGTTTGATTCCAAACCAAAAACGAACTGCGTTTTCTTTTGCAACACGTCCGCCTTACACATCATTCACCTTTCGAGTCTCCTCAGCACTAGAGCCACGGCGGAACTCGTACTCGTAAATAATGCGGTATTTTAAGTTTTCCACTTTATAAAACGAGTGACACAAACTGAAGAAAAGAAATTTGACGGTCATTGAAGCACAAATATATGAATAAGTAGCTGTACTCATTTGAGTATGGAGTTCCTTACCAAAGAGGATAAATTCGCGATTAAAGTGGCCAGTACGAAAGACGCCAATTTCACATGGCCTCACATATTAGGATTAATACGCAGTCAAAACATTTTCATGACTACCGTCGCCCATAAACTTGACGACCGGTTCGCTTGTTTGGCAACCTGGCGATTACTTCGCGTGTGACGCCAGAGGTCGCGAGCCGGAATCCTGTAACACAATTCCTCACGATACTTACGACAGGATTATGCAAACGTGATGTAATAAGTCCACAGATATTAACATTATTACTTTATGTAAAAACATAATTGTTAATCAAATGTGTTGCGCTCTTTTCCTCGTTCCCTCTAACGGGTCGCTATGCTTCTTTCTTGGAATACCTCATGTTTTGAAATAATAATTAAGGTACAAAATATCTTCTCACATAATTCTAGTCTTATTCATTATTCTTAACAGTGTTCCTTTACATATAACAGTATCTATTCATTTTCTTATTTGAACGTAAACGACTTGTTTATCAGTTATCGATTTTGATTTGATCGGAAACAAACCTTCTCTGTTCTATTAGTCAGTAGTCGACACAGGAGAATAGTTGGAATAAAAGATTATTATAATAAAGAGCACGTGGCGGGTGGATAGGAAGTGCATACACTCCGGTGTGTCCTTGTGGTAATTGACTCGGGGACAGGGACGTATCGCTACTGACGAAGGCTCTCAGCCTCATTCGGGACACCCCGCCCCCCTTCGAGTGTTAGAGGAGTTTCTAGTCGGTAGTGTGACTCTCTTGTTTTGAGTCCGCCGTAAACAGCCGGGTGGACGGCGTGTAAAAGCATCTTCCCTGCGACAAATAAACCTACAGACCTCAGCAAGCACAGTCCGTAGCAAGTCCTACTAATTCTTCAATATACATTGTACAATTTAATATATTTTTTCACCTATTATCATTTCGTCGGCTATCTTGATACCTTTTATTATTACACGCATATTTAATTAATTATTTTTGAACTACTGAACAACCAACTTAATATTTATTTAAAATATGTTTTTAATTAGGCAGGACTCATGTCGTTATAAAAACTAATGTAAAGACGGAACTGATGAAAGTACGTCAAGGAGTACAGGCAAGTAGCAGGGAGCATAGAAATCTATGTCATCGCTATACATACGCTCAAAAACATTGCCTCGTTCTAATGCAGTCTGCTGAAAACACTTATACTAATTATCTGAAAATATAACGACCAAGAGAACAAATGTAATCAAAGTGTTTGCACTTGAAAACGTATGTAATAATTATGCAGCAAAAATTGTTTAAAAGTGATGTCGAAATCAAAGATTGATTCTGCTGATTCACAATTTCAACGATGACCTAAAAATACACAAAGTCATCGAAAAAAAATCAAATATTTTTATTAAGTAAGTAGAGAGCAACTAGTCATTAATTAACTATATGCTTATTGGAACTAACATTCTGGTGAGGAAGAGAGGGCGAGTGTTACCGATTTCTTAAGGTGTATAATAAGAGCTAGTACCAAGCTGCATTGCAGCCGACTTGAGCCAGCATAATAGGGGAGGTAACTTTAGTGCAAAGTGCGGCTTATGAGCAGCCGGTGACCTATTGGAGGGCACGAGGATAGAAGGGCAACGCTTCTGCATGACAATAGTGCAGGTGTCCATGGGCAATGGTATTCGTCAAAAGACTGTGATTGTTCGTTTGCTCCAATGTACTATAAAAAAGACACAGTAGCGAATCTGTGCTAGCTACACCGGCGCGCCCCGCACCTGACAACAGCGCGGCATGTCCGACGGGCGGACTTCGCGCTGCGGACGGCTCTATCGCAGATAATCTAATTACTGATAACGACAAGAATTGGTGTCGCGCGCACTTCACTTAAGGATAAGTCATTATTACACACCAATCATCATCAGCCGATACTTGCTGTCGATGTGTTATGAAATGTTAAGTGTTCCAAAATGAAGCGCCTGCAGTTATAATCTATCATTACGATCCATTCCTTTGCGTGATTTTAAAAGTAGGGTGTTACTAATTTTGACATCTTCAATTTCAAAAATTTGCAACTTAAAATAAACAAAATGTGTACTTTCGTGGAAGTATTTTTTTGGAAATAAATACATATAACAGTGATTAGTGTGTTCATACTAAATTTAAAAGATAGACATATGGGCACGTAATGTTTTATTAATTTATTCCAAAAAAAAAAAAAAAACAATCATTTGTGTTCAACAACAATATTCTCGTCACACATTTGAGGGCGAGATGTGCTCGTTTGCACATATGTTTCCACCGACACCTTTCCATTAAGCTCTACTTTAAATTCTATGTGGGTGTGATAGTAAAACTTAATTACCTATATATTTTGTCCTACGATATATAATATATATTAGTTTTCCTTCTTAATGCTACATTGATATTTGACCATTAATGTTACTTACGTTTTGAATGGGAAGAATTTGGGGATGAAACGGATCGTTGGAACTATATTCGTTGGTGTGCAATTCCGACTCGCAATTAGTTTTTTTTAAATTTCAACCAAGTTTCATGAACTGATAAAATATGACATTTAGATATGTACTTGCCCTTAACGACGTTCCGCACGGCACCAATTACAGTGGCGTGCGCAAAGGGGCTCTCAAATTAATCATTATTATTTATCATTGACATTGTTTCTATCAACAAGCGGTTTACTAGAATGTAGATCGATCATCGTGATAAAGATTTCCACCGAAATAAGGACTTTGTTTGTTTCTGATTGAAACAATAACTTAGTTCAGGCTTATATAATCATCATCATTATCAGCCCTTATCGGTCCACTGCCGGACGTAGGCCTCTCTCAATAAACGCCAAGACGACCGATCTCCTGCTACTCGCATCCATCCCGGACCGGCTACTGCAAGGAAATCGTCTTCCCACCTGGTGAACGGTCGACCAACACTTCGTATTCTTAAACGCGGCCTCCACTCCAGAACCTCATTGGTCCATGTGCCACCTGTTCTTCTGAGTGTGTGATCAGCCCATTACCACTTCAGCGTGCTTAGTCGTCGCGTGATATCAGATCCGCCTTATTACATCGTTACGAATTTAGTCGGACAGAGAAACACCCAACATAGCACGTTCAATAGGCTGTTGAGCTACCGCAAACTTGCGTACCAGTCCTAAATTATGAGGCTATGTTTCGGTCCCGTACGTCACCACGGGGAGAACGTATTGGTCGAAGATCTTCCTAATTGCAATAATTGCCCGAGGTAGACGTATTCGTCTACGGCTCAGAGAATAGCACCATCGACGTTGACCGGCCTAGGGAGAACGTGTTTTTTGAACATGACCTTTATTCAAGTTCATGCTAAGGCCAATACGTTGGGAGGATTCATTTAGGATGTGAAACATTTCCTGCAAGTTCTCCAACGATTCGATCAACACAGCGATATCGTCGGCGAAACGAAGATGTGAGAGGTACTCGCCGTTAATATTTATACCGCATTCTACCCAGTTTAAAAATTAAAGACGTCCTACAAAGCACACTAACATCCCACTGTCGCACTCCTCGATGCAATTGCATTGGCCATGATTGAGCTCCCGGAATCAGAACGGACATAAAAGCAGCGTCATACGATGCTCTCAGTACTTCGACGTATCGCGTATCGACCTGACATCGCCGTAAAACTTCCAGAACAGCCCAAGTATCGACAGAATCAAACGCTTTTTTATAGTCCACAAAGGCAAGGCAAAAGGCAAGACACAGCGGCTGATTGTACTCATGTGCCTCTGGTACAATTTGCCTTATGGTGAAAATGTGGTCCATGGAGCTACATCTTCTGCGAAACTTAGCCTGCTCCGGAGGTTGGAATTCGTCAAGCTTTTGAACAACTTGTAAATGTGGCCAAGAAGTGAAATTGGTTTGTAATTTTGAAGGAAGTGATTTGTCACGCTTCTGGAAAAACAAAACAACGTCACGTCCAAGCCATGCCTTGGGAGGTACGCCCCGCTGAAGGACAAAATTTAAAATCTTTTTTTCTTTCGTAACACAGGTTTGCCTCCTGCTCTAAGAAGCTCAACTGTAATTTCGTCCTTCTCCGGAGCCTTTATACCTTTAAGCTGCGCAGGAGCTAGACTAATCTCACTCAAGCTGACGTCCGGAAGATCGCCTGACAAGTGTCGTGTCGGGCTTCCACGCGTGGCGTCTGTGCGTGGCCAGAACTCTGACAGGCTCACGACAATGCAAGGCCAACTTTAGTTGCCGCGCGTTAGCTGCCTCCTTGAATGATTATTGGTATATAACCTCTCCAATACGTGCGAAAAGGAAAGATCTGACAACGACGTCCGACAAATTTGATAGACACCTATGCAAATAAATAAAGAAAAATAACTGAATAATAATATACGCGTCAAATTGAGAACCTCCTCTGATTCATCGTCAGCTAAAACATATTATTAATATTCAGATTATATGTTAGTATTACCTACATTCTGGAGAGGCAGAGACCTTAGATTCCTACTAACTAAGATCAGTCTAGTCGTTAAGACGTTTAGGACAGAAATGCGATGCAAGTACAGCCATTTAAAGGTGCATTGACGATCGTGGGACAAGTGATTGAGTGAATCTTTGGGTAATGAAATATGCGAAAATGGGTTATGAGAAAATGGGATACGAACCGTCCTTATATAGGTTTGACGAGGGATATTTCTTATAGTTTAAAGGGACAAACGGGAAGTTAGAGCCGTGTGGCGATTACCGAAGCCCATCAACATTCCCATAATTGTTGTGCTGTCTCGACTAACAACAAAGTTACTTCGCGGCGGTATCGTGTGGGCGATATGTACTTTCACATTCGTGCCGGCCCAATCCTACAATGTACCATGACACTATCAATTACTCCTTGTCGATTATAACCAGAAGGCTTGATATGTCGATCGTAAGTTGGGATAGGATAAGATAAGAAGACAGGATAAGATGAGATAAATAATTATATGTTAAAACAGTAGAAATAATTACTGTGATGTTAATCCGTTACAAAAATAATATTAAACGAAGACGGATATAACTAAAAATAATATTTTACTACCACTAGTACTTTCACTATAATATGTATTAAAAGGTTACAACGCGTTTGTCCCCTTATGTACACTTATTATATGTACATAAGGGGACAAACGCTAAATGACCTATGCCTTTGATTTGATTGTTTATGGTCATTCGGTAGTTATCAAAATAATCATTATTAAAAAAAAGAAAATAAAAAATAGGTAAAGTGCGGCCTGTATGTTTAGTTCGCGGTCCTTATGAAGTGAACTGGCGACATATAGCGCTTCCCCTTAATCAAATTTCACACGACACCAACTGTTATTATCATAATCTGTACTGATCGCCACAGAAGCTTTGCGACGCGCAGTCATCACCAAACATGTTGTTTACCTGTTATCTGCAAAAATATTCACCAGCTCATCTGACTGCTGTGTCGGCTTCGTATACTCTTATTATTTTGTGGCTAGTATTTCTTTTAGGTACCAATGATGCTTCTTGAAATAGTTGACTAGAACACAGATAATGAATCAAGTGTAGAAATGAGCTGGAGCGACATCTATTATTCAATAGAGGAATGTGATTCAATACTTCGCCAAGAGATGGCGGTAAGGTAGGTGCTTACAATATGCGTAGTCACCGATACGTATCTATAGTAATGTTATGAAGAGGAAGCATTTGATTGTTTGCTTGCACTGAATAGGAACCAAAATTAATGGATGATTTGAAAAATCTTTTACCATTTACATCCCACATTATCAGTGTTAAACATAGGCTATATAACATTTTCTGAAACGTTTTGCTCATTTTTAAAACTTCCATAATGTGACCAAAATGTGAAAATAAAATCAAAGTAAATTATTAACATTCAGCACTCATGGCAAGCGTTGTTTTGTCATAAATAATCTAATTTGTTTTTATTGTAACGTGTAAGTAATGCTTACGAGGCCAAAATTAAAAAAAATAACAACATTTTTGTAAATCACCGAATCCTGGCCTTGTTTGGTAAAATAGTATAAAGCTAGTGTTGCGATGATATGTCAGATTTTAAGTGGTAGTTTTGTTTCGAAAATATTTTTCCTTGATAATAAATGTTTAATGATCAATCAAAAACTTACAAATACTTGATTGCCAATTAAGGGCATGAAAACATTTGGGTTAGTTGAAATATTTACAAGTAGCTGCAAGGTGGCTCCTATTTGTCACCTCATCCTCCTGTGCGTTCGTTTCTCCGTAACACTTGTCCGTGACGAAATTAACGACTGCTCGGCGGTCTTTGTAACGTGACCCGCCACGCCCAGGCCTCAACCCCGGCTCATCGGCATTATCTGGCGCTTCCTAAAGCTACCACATACAGTGACCCCTAATGCTTGGCCTTTGAAATAAATCGTTATTTAAAGTGTTAACGATATCAATATCAATATCGATATCAGTAGGCGTCTTGATTATAGGCGCCTATTGATATTGTATTGATGGAGGTGTCTATCAATATAATAATAAAAAAGTTAAAGAGTTTGGAGTTGAACGCGATGACCGGGGGAAACTGCTCCGATTTGTAAAAGTCTTTCGATGTTAGATAGTTCATTAACCAAGGATGGTTATAAGCCATATGACGTATAGCAGCGAAGCTTCTACGGGTTAAACGAGTAAAGCCGTGGAGCGCTGCTAGTTGTGCCGCTAGCTGCTACTGGCCTCACTGACGTGTCCATCTTAAAGAGTTTGCAAACAAAGCCTGTAGCCGGTTGTGCGGGTTTAGGTCTTTTTTTGATACGAATAGTGTGAGGCGGCCAATGACTAGTCTGTCGGCCTTTTCGCGACCTAACTACTCCTCGGTCGCGCCGGCTTATTCTTCAAAATTATTTCGAAGGACTTTCTAAATGTTTGGCCACAATATACGCAATTTTCACGCTCTCCTGGCAGAGTGGTCGTAGGCTTGGATTGAGAGGATCATGGAGGTTGGTAGCAGCTTCAGATATTTGTCTCCATTTTTCTGTGAGCGTGACATTGCGTATTGTAATCTGGTGACGCTCCTGTGTATCGCGAAGATTCCAAGAGTACATAAATTCACAATTACAATACAGGTACATAAGACATTCAAAATTGGTTCAAAAAGAAATCGCTTCGTCAAAATTGAGCTTACAAACGTAAACGGAAAGTGAGGAATATGACTAATGTTCACCATAATATTACAAAGAAGTAAAGGCTAACAACGTTCTCATGGTCGTTCCACCACAAGATGGACAGACCTTATCAAAACAACAACATCAGTTGCAACAAGTAATGTCACGCACAGAGAGAAATGGAGACCAATATTTGTAACTGCTACCAACCTCCATTATCCTCTCCATCCATGACGACGACCATTCTGCCAGGAGCGCGCGAACAAACCAGAGGTGTTCAATTAAAATGATCCTGCACCACTTAATAAGTTAAAATTTCGCTCACAATGTGCCTAAACAGCGGCTGTCACTTTGCGCCGACATCATGTGAGCACAATTATATGGATGTCTATGGGTAGCGGTTGTCTCCAGAAGTCTCCAATTGCTCCTTTCCTCCTTATACTATAAAAACTAAACTTTAACTATTAAGTAACGATAAGACGAAGGAGAGACAGTTAGGTCTTAGCAGATATTTCTGTTCTTTTTTACGATTCTTAAGTAGGCTTTTATCTATCAAATTTTACACAGAAGCAAGGCAACCAATTGCGCAGCCCAGGATCGGGATGGATGACGCTCCATGGGGGAGGTCTACGTTCAACAGTGTACGGCTATAGACTGATTCATTCGCTCATTCAAGGCAAGCAAGTTACTTTTGAAAAAGTTCATCTGTGATGAATATTCATGATACACAAAAAAGTAAAGCAGGCATGTGGACAGAAAAAAAATGTTACGCGGCCGTTCTTACCCCGAGTTCGCTAAACTACAGCCTGACGTGGTGGTGACGAGAGTTCCATTTTTGTTAACACAATGCTTACTTGTTGCAAGCTCGTTCGCTTTATGTTCACCAAGGAAGTGCTCAACACGCCTGGCAAACAAGCGACAAACTCAGCCAATGATTGTATTGGGTCAGCTTTCATTATCGTCTTCGATCATATTGGACAATGGTCACTGACCACGAATTTTATTCTTCAAATCAAAATTTACAGATTTAATACAATCATTGGTATTAATCGTAATAATCGGAAATACGATTATAGGTTCAAACCAATAAGGTTCAAAACTAACGAAAATTGTACTTCTCAGATAGGTCATAGCGCCAAAAGTTAACCAGTTTCACAAAAACACAGACACCTAGTTTATATCTGAAAATGGGGGTTGTGATTACATTTAGGGCCTATTATTTCGTGGTGGGTACACCTAATTGGAACGTTTTTGTAACCGTTACCAATGTATTAATTAATTTTACAAAATTGTTATTCGGAAGGTCACATAACCGGCATGCAAATAAATCTCACATAAAAATCCCTTATGGCCAGCGCACGACAAAGCCGCCGCGCTCGCTTCTCTTTCATTTTTAATTATGTGGCTGCGAGCCGGTCAGCGGCCATGGAGTCGGTGTCATATGTCATTTTAACAGCGCCATTTTATTTTTTGCTCCCGCGCTTTTTCTGCGCAAGCGGCGTGCTCATAAAATTTGTTATTAATACAGTAAAATTTCGGATTAGGTGGTATTAAATTCGAAACAAAGCAAGGATTTAATTGGTAATTCGTGGTCAACCGATATTTGTGCAGAGACCAATATCCGTTTATTGTTTTCGGTTGTAAACTCAATTTTGACGAAGGAATTTATTTTTGTGCCAATTTTAAATCTTAGTTCAATTAATTTTGTTTTGTTACGAATTTGTATGTTCTTGGGCGATATACAAGAGCTTCACCAGTGGAAGACAGGAAAGAACAGGTGTTCCTTAGTAGAGGTTCTTACTAGCACTCAAAAGCTTCATGTACACTTAAATTTATCTTGAATTTTCCATTCTCCACTTCAAGTAGTGCCTTTAGCGATTGGCTTGCGACATCCTTGATATAACTATCCAATACTGAAGCAACGACAGCACACGACAGTTCGCTAATGAAATAACACTAAGGCATAACGGATTTGGAATAAAATACATATAAACATATTAATTTTGTATTTATTTAAGTTTAAGAATTACCCATTGTACCTAATGGTATAGAACTTACTATTAGGTACCTACCTAATATACACGTAGACATGTATTTTATAAACGAATAAATTATTTATGTGATAAATTAAAATACATATGTATTTCTTTTCCTAGACGGTATAAGTATTTTATGTAACTTAACAACTAAAACTTTGTAAACCGTTAAATAATTTATTGTTTTTCTGTGGCCTTAAAGCTAAAATATAGACAAAATATTTATTATCATATCATTAGGAGCCTACTTGTAACAATCGTAATACTTTAGTTGATAAATATTATAATCACACTGCTCCAATAACTAGACACATTTTAGAAAAAATATATATAGGAACTTTTGTAAGACACTTGTTCAGAACTCCATTCTGATTGCGAATAAGTAAAAATGGTAAGTACCTAAAACTTGACCCAATTGTCTTTGAAACTCTTAGTATACCTTAATCGGGCGGTCTAATCACCCGCACTGCTGACACACCCAAGGTTGATGATCTTCGGGAGTTTCTATCGATATCATGCAGCGCGCATATTTTCTGAAAATAATGACACTAAATTCGATGAAGCTTCATATTTATACAATATTTTCGTTTTATTGTATTTTGTACATAGGATTATTATCGACGGTTTACTAAAAATGTCTGATCTTATACCATTCACGTTGTATAAATATTAATGATACCTAATGAATGACAAACACAAAAATACTAAATCATAATATTAATGTTATGTAATAGAACATTATATGTTGTACCTAAGAGTAGGCACCAGTGTAGGCAGATGACACGAGGACGGAGGTCGAGCACTTTAAATATAGTACAAACATTGTAATGTAGTAATCGCACGAGAACTTTTTTGACGCATTAAAAACGAACGAGTTTAACTGCTGAAGCTGGAGCTGCCAAATGTTATCGCCTCATGCAGCGGTTCAGCGATTTGTGTTATCTGCAAATCCTTGGACCGAGATTGTAGGCCGAGTATAAATAAAATCGATAAGTATAGAATTTATACCCGTGTAGGTATAATAACATTATTTTATTATACCTACCGTGCTTTCAAACATATACTTAAAGAACGTATGTACTTATATTTATATTTTAATAAATTCTATTATTAGATTTTTACACCATTTAATAAATTTACAACAAAACCAACTTAACTCACCGTCTTAAAATTAGTCACAATATTTCGATCCATATCAATATACAAATATTTATACAAGTACTGACTTTATTATTCTTTAATACAACTCAACCAATATCTATGTACAATCATATTCCATAATACTTTAGTAAAATGTACATTTACCTAACTAATAAATATGTGCGTACCATATTAGAAGTCTACATGTCTCAGAGATTGTCTATGCTCAAGCAGCTATCTGCCGCATGCTCCACTTACTTCTATGTTGTGAGATATTGAAACAGTAGTAACACACTCTGCTATTATCCTAAATTTATTCAGTCTTTATGGTAGCTATACATGGACTTGTGTCGATTTTTAAACATTAAGTAGTCTGAGTAACTACTTCACATTACGAGTTGCAGCGGTGGGGGCGTTCGGACAAACCTCTACACTCTCTTTCGCAAACATTTGGTCGGACATCTTAATCGGTGCTAGTTGCAGCGGTGGGAATGAGTTCGAAAGCCTAGTCCTTTCTTTTTCACAAACACGCCACACAGTCCCAGCTATCATCTAGTTTCTTCCAGTGTCTAGGTCGTCACCTAGGACAAGGTGTGGTGAGGTCAGAGAGCATGTGCGTGCGCGTGGTGCGGCGCGGGCGGCGCATGCGGCGGCGCGAGCGGATGTTGCGCACCCGCACTGTGTTGTCGACCCTGGGTGGGAAATCAAACAAAATATTAGTTATGTTACATTGCCTGATGGGCACTACGAAGTCGTAGAGTACCTAGATGAAGGCGGAACGGCATCATGGAGGACTTTTCCCTTACATCAACACAAATACGGAACAACAAATCATCAGGGCACATCGACAGTCAACCCCCTAAGGGCCCGAGTCCACCCTACCAACTTGGGGACAGTGCAATGATGGTGAGGTCCCCACCCTTGCCCCTTGCCCCGTCCGCAAAAGCACCGCCTATTTTTCTCTTTTGTCCCCTCTTCTTATAAGAGGGGTACAAAGAGAGGCTCCACCTCCGGCACTTTAGTCCCTTTTTTATAAGAAGGGTACAAAGAGCAACCGCCACCTACGTTCAATTGGATTCGCCCAAGGTGTCTGGGTTCACCCCAGGCTAATGAAACCCACCGCCACGACAAGGCTTGAACCGTGGTGGGGAATCTAGAAGTATCTACCTAGAGGTAAGTCACTTTTAATGTGGGGCCGCTAGGGCCCAATGGGACATGGCCTATTCGCCACGTTCGCTATCTTCTTTTAGTTTAGAGTTAGTCTTACTTGGACCACGATTGTAAATATAGTGATTATACAGAATAAACTATAATAAGTGGCGATGGGCAGGCCACTTTGCTCGCAGAACCGATAACCGTTGGGCAAGATTATGGATGGCTCGTGACCATCCCTATGGCGCTCCATGGGGGAGGCCTGTGCACAGCAGTGGACGTCGTCCGGCTGATGATTTCCGTATTTGGTTCTCTTTACAAATAGATATTACAAACGTCCTGGGCGCAATGCCAACTCGCGACCAACGTGTTATATGCGCTAAATTACAACTGCGCTAATCTGTAAAACTTTTGGAAATGATAGGTTCTTGTTACATGAGCTGGCGGTACATTACTATGTCCGACATAATAAAACGCATGCAGTAGTTTAGCACTCGTAGAAAGCTAAATCTGTACGCGGCTAAATATACACACAAGCTGTATTAATGTATATTCTCTAGAGTATCTCAGTACCTAGTTTTTGTATTAATTGTCCTAGTCGAGTTTAAAGCCGTATTAATAGAAATGTACAGTAATATAGCCACTTCCAAATGTGTGTTGTCTTTGCAGCTTGTCGCTGAGACGTGATTTTACTAGGCCATACTTAACTTCCTTATATTTGAACGTTGAATTTGAATTTTCAGTTTTTTTTTTATTATACACCTTTTGGCGCATTTGGGAAAAATGATGAGAATAATTTTTACGATGCGTGCACACGCCGTCACGAAAAACCAACACCCTGAATTATATGGTGAACATTTTATTTTCCGGGATGAATGCGAGTGGCAGGAGATCCGTCGTCTCGGCGTTCATTGAAAGAGGCCTGCGTCCAGCAGTGGGCCGATAAGGGCTGATATTGATGATGATGATGATGATAATAAACATTTTAGTTTAAATATAAATACCAACACAGTAAAAGTAAAGACACCTACGAATGTCTACATGAGAACTGACAATTGTGTTCACGACATTTATTTATTCAAGTGTATCTCAATAAAACATTCAATGTAATGAATTTTTTTTTCTGCAGACGTACAATAACGCGAAAGATTTATTATTTAAATATTTTTATCTTGCTACATCAAAGAAGTATGACTTTTAACGTGTGTACTAAATACACACACACGCACACTCGTTTTTTATTGTTCTTATGTATACTCATATCACCTAAACATTACATACCCATTTAAGTCATAGGTATAAAATGTTACATTGAAAATTATAATGATATATTAAACTTATGCTCCTGGTCGGAGTTACCATACAGTTTTCTTATAAAAATTCATGTATGATCATCTGTCTTATATAGTGACTGTATCACTAAATAACTGATAGAGTTCCATAAAAGCTATAATATATAATCCGTCCATATAAGATATAATCCGTCTATACTTTTAGACTGTAGCAGGGGACATTGAAATCAACATATACGTATATATAGAGACATACATATATGTTTCTATATATACCATATTTAATGATCGGCTGGCTCAGTTGGTAACGTGGTGGTTAGTCCGCGTGTTAAGCGTCGCGGGTTCGAATCCCGCGTAGATTATGGATGTTTATCTATATATTGTAATTTATATGTATTTCTATAGTAAAATTTTAAATACATAAATTTTCTTAAATTTATAATACAAAAAAGAGTACATTTACGCCTGTTATCCCCGAAGAGGTAGGCAGAGGTGTGCTAGTACATCCACAGCTCGTAAGTAGATATACTAGCACTCGCACGATTAGGCAAGGTACTGAGGTGACAGGCCTATGGCCACTTCGGGCACATTCCAATCCCGGACAATGTAATGCATGCTCAGAATAATCTGAGAAAATTTTGTAACGGTTGCCCGACCTGGGGATCGAACCTTAGGACCCCATGCGGCTAACGGTCTTAACGGGCGACACCCGCGCCGTTACACCACAGAGGCGATAAATTTATAGTAATATTAAATATATTTTCGTTCTCTGTGCCTGTAACACTAGTCCTTACTTAGCCAGTACTTAGCACAGGGCTGGGCTAACATAGTCGTATGTACGTCCACAGATATATAAAAAAATAAATTAATGAGAGGTGTCAGGAGACACGAATGGAACGAAGTTCCTTTGGTTTAATTAGTGAAGGAATTGTAATATTTTTTATTATATCCTACGTACAAAAAACCTGTATAAACTTCAGAAAAAAAAGTCCGATTTTTTCCGTGTAGCCTCCTTCGCAACGCACGATAAGGAACTTCGTTCCGAAAAAAAGTATATACTAGTCCCTAGGGAATATAGGATAGATTACGACCGGTAACGTTTTTCGAGGTCGAACAACGTTACATGATTATTGCGATATAAATTAAGTCGTAGTAATATTAGTCCAGGGTAAATTTACCTGTAAATAAACATAGTAGTCGTAGGGCTGGTGTAGCGGCCAGCACCGCTGGGGCGGCACCGGGTACAGGGGCGGCACGGGGTACAGCGCCCCGCCCAGTTTGTTCCGCAGGATGCGGCTGATGCTGGACACGGAGGGCACGTTGTACTTGTCGCAGACGCCGTCCGCCAGCAGCCGGTCCCTGATCTCCCACGCGAAGATACCCGGATCCTTTGCTTTCAGTTGTTTTATGTATGACACCACCTATAAGTTATTGCATTAGCGAGTGTATTCTACGCTTGGCATTACACAGGCAAGATTTGTTTTGTAGTACGCTTGCAATCCGTACCGACTTCGCACGGATATTTCACAAAATAAGGCAAATAACATTGATTTACAAAAATACAAAAATTATAATATATTTAATTTCGGCCTCTTCTATACCATGACAACAAATTTTATTTGTGACAGAACAACGTCACAACAAATAAAAGTAACCTTCTCAAGGAGTCGAAATCGAAAAAAAAAAGTGTAACTACTGCGTCGTTACTACAAAGCATCGATATTTTTCTCGTGTCCCATAAATATTGAATTATAGAATAGGGGGCAAACGAGCAATCGGGGCCTTTTTACGATTACCGTCGCCTATGAAAATCCACATAATTACTATGCCGATGCGTTGCCCTCCTTCCGCACCCTCGACACTCGAGATGTCACTTTACGGCGATATTATGTGAGCGAGAGTTATCTCCCCGGTCGTGGAATTTAGCCAATTCCGTTGCATAGGAGGATGTAGTATCATGCACCATGCATGGCTCTACCTCCTCCTACGCAGCATGGTCGGAACCTTTTAATGCTCGTAGACGTCGTCATAACTGTTATATCAACGTGGTGCTCTCCTGCATTCCTCACTGCTATGGGCCACTGTGAACTCACAAACCACACGAAACGCAACATGTTCTGAAAGTGTTGATTTGAAAGGCCTAACAGGATATGCAGTTTAAACATATAAAAATATAACATTTTTGTACTCATTATTGCAATAAAGTTTGTTCAACAACGTCAACGGTTTAGTAGAAATTACCTTAGGCGTGGTGACCCTGGGCTTGGAGCCGCCGATGGCGCCGGGCAGGATGGAGCCGGTCTCGTGGTAGCGCGCCAGGATCTTGGACACGCAGCCGTGCGATACGCGCAGCTGCCGGCTGATGTCGCACGGCCTGCGCAGACATTATACGTCACAATCTACAGCTGATCCCACCCACGAGTATTGTGCTGCTGCCCTAGGGTTGCTACACCGTCCATCGTAACAGCGGGACAGAACTACTGGTTTGAGTAGACATGTACACTCTAAATTGTAGGAGATTTTATGTCATAGTATTATATATTCATACGGTTACGGTGCATTCATATTTTAGGAAGAGGGTGTGCCACGCTGCATAGGAGGAGGTAGGGCCATGCATGGTGCATGACACTACATCCTCCTGTGCAACGTAATTGGACCGGTACGACCGGGGAGGTACCTCTCGGTCACATAATACCGCCGTAAAGTGACTTCTTCAGTGTCGCGTTTCGTGAGGTTTGTTAGTAACCGGTGGCCCATTGGGGGTAGAAGGAGGGCAACGCATCGGCATAGTAATTATGTGGGATGTTCATGGGCGTCGGTAGTCGTAAAAAAGGCTCCGATTGCTCGTTTATCCCCCTATACTATATAAAAAAGAACGGTAAAAAATGCAATCTAAAATTAGAGATTGTGATTATTATTTGCCAATGAGAGCTACAAAGCTCGAAGAGCGGTGACTGTGGACGGTTTTTGTTCTAGACAACTCACAAGTCTATTATAAAAACCGCCCATGTAATTCCTGCACGAAGGATTCCGTTGCATTATCAATCAAAAACAATTTTTTAAGTATTTTTTTAATATCTGCTACAGTGACGGCAACTGGAATACGTCAGTGAAAATTTTAACTGTCTGTCTACCACGGTCCTTGATACAGCTTAGTGACAAACGATACGGACAGACAGACAGCGGACTCCTAGTAACAGGGGCCGTTAACCGTTTTTACTCTTTGGACACGGAACACTAAACAGCCGAACGCGGGAGCAGACAGATATTGTTTATCTTGGCAGCATTAAAATGTCTGACTAGGTCAGGCTTTACATGAATACCTGTTAAATGTTATCGCTGCACGAACCAATACCCCTAAAATGTTTTGTTGCAAAATGATTCAGAGCTAAGGGACCTACGCATATAAGTACAAATTTTCTTTTATTATAAACCTACTGTCTTTCTATCTTCATCAAGCTATCCTTGGACACCATTTATCTATCTTAGTCGCAAATTGCCGTATGGCAATAAGGCTAGCCATTTTAAAAAACAGTGCCGTTTTCTTTCGTGACGGGCCCACGATTAGCCGCCTTGTCACTGTGAGACGTTTTTAATATGGCGGATGACGTTTAGCCTCATTGAATATTTTGATTTGATCCGATTGATTGATTGAGTGAATCAGACTCCGACAAATCCATAAGTATTCCTGATCGCAACGTATTTGCTTTCATTGAAGACTTGGTTGCCTTTTTCTGAGCCTACAGCAAGTCGACGATACCAGTTGAGCTATCATCTATTTGGCTTCGTAGCCTAGTTGCAAAAAAAAACCCTTATATTTTCGTACATTTAGTCTGTCCGCCAGTCTGCCCGTGCACATGTCACAGTCATTTAGCTTATTTGCAATAGATTAAGGTGTATTTTATATGCCGCTACCAAATGATGCCCTGCGATTTAGAAATTCTTAAATTTTATGGGGAGGTTTAAGGTGATTTCATGGAGTTATCTGTAAAACATTCAGCTATTATTGCTAGTACATTATTACTCAAAGGAGTAAAATATCTTTTTTTATCGTTTACTTAATGAATAAAAAAGTGAAACATGTGTTGTTCTACCACATAACAACCCCGGAACACCTTAATAAAGATCACGTTTAAGATAACAGGACTACTTAGTGAAGTATCGAGAAAGCTATTTGAAATAATTGTGTCCGATCCGACACGCGACTGGAGTTAACTCCTTAAGAACGAACATGATTCTGAAGTGAGCGCAAGGGATGTAAACACTAAAGCGCTACGCTGTATTACGCTCGACCGATTACACTTTCACGCGATTGTTCTCCTCATATTCCTCCATAGTTCATTTCTTAAGACGCAAACCAATAACGACTCCCCCTTTCATCTACGATCTCCTCCTCACCTGATACCTAATTGTGCGAGCTCGACTATGCGCAGGCGCACCGCGTTAGGCAGCGGCCGCCCGTTCACGAACACGCCCCCCAGCTGGTTCACCTCGCCGTACTGCTGCGCGCCCGCGCCCATCCCGTGGTTGCCCATGGCGCCGCCATTGGGATCTGATGACAAAATCATAGCTTGATTGACACAGTCAGAGTTGAAGCTGGGCGTAGGCGATTTAAAAATGGCAGCGAAAGACCTGACTAACTTTATTAATGAGACGTAGCTGCAGCTAAGACGTGGCCGACGGCTGTCGCGATTCGAGCGGTTTGTGACTCTCCGGTGGCCCCTTGGAGGGAGAACACGGAAGTACAGCAACACACCTCCGTAACAATTATGCTTATGGGCATCGATAGCCATCAATAGGCTTCGAACAGTCGTTTACCCCCTTATTATATAAAAAATAATTATCACAACTGCTACACGTGTGGAGCGCAGAGATAAGGAGACATGTGTTGTAAAAATGAACATCATCTAACGAAATTAATTTGATAATAATATGTTCGCCGGTTGGAGGTCGGACGTCCAGAGACAAATGCTGAAACTTATTATTGTCTTGTCGTCCATACATCCGCGCGCCGGTAGCCTACTACACCAGTCTCGAAGATCCTGATAGTTAGAGAAACTTTGCGTGTCAACTGCGACACGCGAGTGAAACGCATGAGACGTAAGCGACACTCTAATTCTTAAAAACTTCTTGGCTTTTTTTTTTGACCTGAACTTATGAATTGAAGTCGAAGAGAAGCGTCGTGGGATTGATATGAGTGCTCGTTAGGCCACGAACTTCACTTCTTGGCTTAAACTCCGACAATATATAGAATGGCTGTCAGGCCCCGATTACTAAAAACAACCCATTATGTACTAAGTATCTATATCATGCTGGAATATTTTTAAAGTACTGTAAGTCTAATTAATAATCGAAACTTTAGTAATTTTGATCAATACATAATGAAGTTGTTCATTCGTATAGTCATTTGCAACTTCAGAGTAATTGATCATGAATTTGAAATGATTTATAAATGCCTAGGTGCCGTTTTCCTTGGCTCCTGTCTGCCATTAAATTGTAACTTTTTAATGTTAGTTCTTAAATAGCTATGAGATTTTCACGTTCATCATTGCGAGAGAAAAGATTACTGAGAATAATTTGGCATAATCGTAATTGTCGAATGTTTTTCCAGCACTAAGGGGTGTCAGCAATGCGCGCTTGGGATGCATAAATTACCTGTTTACGCATAGTGTCGTCTACAGCAACAATGCCGTAGTTATATCGCTCATATTAAGCCTCGTAACGGTACTGGCGGTTTCAATTAATTATTCAAATGTTGAACGAATTTCCTAAACGTGACAAAGGGGATGTCAGCGACGCGCATAGGGCAAAGATTATAATGCAGCACAGAAATTATTGCATCACAATTTAGAGGATTTAGGACTAAAGCTAATCGCGCAAAAGCCTCGTAACGACCCTGGCCATGTGTCAGGTAAATAGTGAAAACAGCGTTCTATTTCAGGCGCGACGCGCCCGTCACTGCGGGCCGAAGACGCACACGCACGCATAGGACGGGCGCGCCTGAGACATTACCGACATTTGTAGGAGTGACGACTAATTGCTGCGAGCTGCTGCCGGCTGATTTATCTGTCAGCTAATCGTGTTGTATGTCGTTTAACTTAAAGCACGTTTTATTTGAGACACATATTTCAAGTTGTTATTTTACCTCTGACAAATTAACGACATTTATACCGCGTAACTGCCGTTATAAACTGTACGTCTGCTAATAAAAGAGCGGTCTGCGGTTTCACCGCGGGATCTGTATACGTCGCTACGATTTGTCATACGCTACGATATGCATATAAATTTCTCGTGTCACAATGTTAGTCACCTTACTCCTTCGAAACAGCTTTACCGATTCTTATCAAATTTTATCACCTTATCCAGTAGGTATACTACTACAAAACTTTTCATACCTTTAAGTGATAGTACCTAGAAATAATTTATATAGAAAAACAATATTTGCCTTGTCAGCTTGTAATATATAATGCGTATGGCCTCCTCGGAAAATGTATTATGTAACACTGAAAGAATTTTGCAAATTGGACAAATAGATTATGAGATCTGTGCGTCCCATTCCAACTCTTCAGCTCTGTGTGTAGAGCTGTATCTTTCGTGTCATGCTTTAGTAAATGTTCGGTTACTCCACGTAGTAACGTGCCCCGCTTCGGACAATATCGTAGCATCTCAGTTGAGTTGAGAGAGGCCGGTAGCATCCGCGGTCTTGTTAAGCGTGTTTATGTATTCGTTCCCATCCCGCTTAATGTGTGTACGCTATTAGGTCTGTCCAAGAAACTACTCAAGGCGTGAGCAGAAATGTAGTGCGCGATCAATATATGATCTCCAATGGATTGCTGTCTTCAGTTATGATCAATACCAGGACCATGTTAAATTAAATTTCCTCATGTAAAACACATAACTTGTGCCTAAAGGAGTCACCAACCGCTGATCTACTCTATCAGTAAATACTACCAAAATGACTGTATTTTTATAATAAATATAACATACATTTTGTATGTTTGGGCAAAAATTATATAATTTAGGTACACACCCAGCAAGTAATAATTAGCACTAGCCGCCTCCCGTGGCGGCTCTTTGAACGTCCGCGACTCTAATGAAGTATTATTTGAGTGCACGTCCGAGAGTGTAGATTTAATTCTTTATTTTAATCGTTTCAACGAAATGGTGATGCTGGAAGAAATATAAAGAAGAGCTGTGGCTCTGTACAGGTCAACCGAACAAGTCATCAGCGAAGCAACCAATTCTAAACCATGTAATATTTTTAAGCAGTGACAAGGCCAACAAATGTAGGTAAAGCTAAAGGGAATCAACATAACTTAGAATAACACTTCGTTCTGATCAATGGCTTACGCTCCGATTGAGTGAGACATACAGTTGCAGCTAAAAATAATAAAGCTCCAAGTTATGGAATGGTACGTACATACCATTCCATAACTTGGGGTCAAGGGAACAATCAATAGCTGCAGATAGGTATTCTTGCTCCACTTTGACACTTGAGCAAAAATCATTCGCTCAGTAACTCTTTGTATTATTATCGATCCCACAAAAGGTGCGAATGCCAGGTTAAGTTTAAGACGGTAACATAATAAAGGGTTGGCAGGGTAGCAAGGCCGGAAATCCCACTTTCCCGACTAGAAGGGCCTCTAGTAGGAATATCTGACAAAGGAGGTCCCTAAAATTCGTTAAACTCCTCTATTAAGAGAGGTAGAAGGCACCAACAGATGAATTTGTCACGTGCCTCAAAGTAGTTACATTACTAGTAGGTATAAGTACTAAGAATTCAATCGTGACTGATCTTGTTTTCCAGCTCAGCAGTGCTCAAAACCTATCCGCCGGACAATTCTTTGAACTAACTTCATTAATCAGAGGCTCGAGGCGTTAAAGATTTAAAAAGACTTTAAGAAATTTTAATTACCAAAAAGATACAGCGCTCAAAATCCACATGGCAATTATCATAGTTGAAAGGAATACCGTGGCGTTTCAAATTTAAATTTGTTTTTGATGGCCACCAACAATTTTAACGAACGATTGGCCGCTTTGTTGTGGACATTTCAAACGCGGGAAAAATGATATATTTTCAGCGGTTTCAAAATTGCTGCCTCTCGAATTAATGGATTACATTCTGCGAAAACACGGGCAACTGTCAACAGCGTAACGTCAAAGGGGATTCATAAATTTTAAGCACATAGATTGATACTTCCCGCCGTCAGTTCTCTGTCCTTGTCTTATTACCGGGAGAGATTTCGTCGTGTCTCGTTCTAAAAGCAATTAGTGACAGTGATAAGATTTTAGTGTTGAGCTTTTATCGATCTTATTTTTGAAGCGTTCAAATTTATTGATTATTATTTCATTTTATATAATATGTACTTACTCATTTCTGCCTTTATGATTCAAAGTAGTGATAAATCATACCAGCTATAAACGCTTGATCTGCTAAATTGATGTTTCTATTAGTTATTTTTTATTAATTAGAAATTAAAGATCAGACTTATCTTGAGTTTTTTCGATATATTTTTTAAATTTAAAGTAGAATGTAGAAAAACATAGACTATTCAATAACTTTGAATATGATGATGGATTATAAATTAAATAGATAAAACTCACATTCACTACTCATGTTACATAAATTTTCTCTTTGCAACATGGTTTAATTTCGAGAGGCACACACTAGTGACATAATATACTAACGTTTCAATGTTTTCTCGATAGAGCCATTACAAGTAACATCCCTACGTCGCTGAGATATCCTCCCGTACAGCCAACATCTCTTCTTGCTCTCAAGTTTCAGTCCGTAAATAATTTACAGCGTTTACGTATTTCATTTTCCAACTCCTTATATTTTTTGGGTTTTGATGCGAATGACATTTGTACCATCTTAAGGCAACACTGAAAGTTTGTTTATTTCGTTCGATATATCATACTTATGATATGCTATTGAGTTGCACTGACTTGGCACCGTTAGCCTCGCTTGTTATTTATTTTTAACTATTTATAATGGTGTCCCTTATGATGTGAAATAGTTGATTTTTATCTTATATTGTTCAGTGCAAATAATTGTACTAAATTGGCATAATATGAAGCACTTTGGCCTTTAGGTTCAATTAATAATGCATTATGAGACGTATATATAATTAAAGTTTCAAAATATTTGATCTCTTGAAGTTTTTTTTTACAAAATTTCTTAATTCAGTACCTATACCAAGATGGATGTCGCCACAAAACGACAGATTACTATCGCTTCAGCGCTGATAAACGGAGTGAAGATAGTAAATGACGTAAAAGCTTCGTACTTACTAGTGAATGACGAAACATTTAGGCAGTAATATTTACATGAGCAACGAGCTCCCCATATAAAACAATATTATAAGTAGCCTTTCATAGCACACTATACTTAAACTGCCGTTCGCGGCTAGGAAATAACCTCCAACATGTTTTGTGTGCATTGCAGACCAACCTTCTATGTAAACAAGACACAATTTAATTGATACAGATAGGAACTAGCTAATATAATAATAAGATAAGAAAAAAAACTAGACTTACAGTACTTTAAAAAAATAAAGATAAGAAATATAATAATAATAAATTCCTTAAATGTTTACAAAGGTGATAATGAAATAAATCGATTTGAATAAAATATATTGCACAGTACAATAATGGAATAAGATTGAAACAAAACAAATCACGTTTATTAAATAATGAATTAAGATTTGTAGATTTTTGTTTTGGCAAATGTTCTTGGCTACCCGACGAGTTTTTTTGACGATCGATTCGATCGTTCGACGACCTTTCCGATAGTTCTCAAATAGCCTGTGTATCAAAGAATGCCAATTCTTGATGATTTCACGCTCAAAGACATTCGCATTACTGTTATCATGCAGACTCGTTGCCATCCTTTTCTCCTCCAAAGGGCCTCCGGCTCACAAATCGTACGAGACGCGACAGCATGTCTCTTTACCGCGGTGTCATTTGACCGAGAGGTACACCGGTCGTGACAACCCAATTCGGATGGCGGTAGTTACCTACCAACTGTTCGTTTGCCACGTATGCTATAAAAAAATTACCACGTGCCGATACAGTTACGCCACTGCCCCGAAAGGTAACGTAAAATGTTTTAATTAACATCAGAATCCACACTCGTTAGCGCTATCTAGCAACTAGTTATAGAAGTGGCGCTTTACGAGCGCACGCGCACGCACTCCCCCGCACCCCACCCCGCACCGCGGCCATTACGGGCACGGGCCGATATCAAATAATTACACTGCTCAACTACTGATTTATACATTACGATAACTTTACATTATAATATTGTCATGACAAGCGACTAATAATAATATTTTAACAGAGCAGCTCCCTGCACAGGGCGTATAATAGGGGACGAGTGATCGCAGGTATCAGTGCACTCTATATAGCCCCAAACACCTATTGTATTGGGATGGCAGTCGGACACGACCAGAGAGAAAAATAAGGCGCAGGACGTGTTTTCAAAGGCACCTGACTTTAACACCTCCCACTGCCAGTCTTCATACTGTTATTGGAAATCCTAATAACACTTCACGTCCAATTAAGCATGTTTAACCACAGAAGACTGAGGTTGGACATGCTTAGCGCTAAATCACGAGGTAATCGATAGCATAGCGACTATATATGTACGTGTAGATCAGAATATATCGAGTATAACTTTGCAAATTCACCACCGTTGAAGCCGTGGCGGTGGGGCTTCGCTCAATGTGTGTGGGTTCAGACACATTGGGCGAAGCCCCACCGCCAATTGACCCTAGGAGGCGAGTTCTCTTTGTACCTCTCTTATAAGAAGGGGGGAGTAAAGAGCTTGTGGAGGAGCCGCTCCTTGTACACCTCGTATAAAAAGAGGGCAAAGGAGCAAAAATAGGCGACGCTTTTGCGCATGGGGCAAGGGGCGAGGATGGGAACCTCACTCCATTGCACTGTCCAAAATTTGTGGGGTTGTTCTGTGGTGCGGGACAACTCCATCTGTGGAGGCGGGGTCGGTTCCTTCGAGGGCTAGCTAGCCATCGATGTGCCCTGATGATTTGCTATTCCGGGGCATCTTGCCAAAGGCGGCACTGATAGCACTCGCGATAGTTTTTGTGGATATTCGGCAATATAATGTGCCGCTAGTCCCACTCACCACCGCACGCACCGGGAACCGGTAAAGGCGCGTAAATGCATTACCCGCGTCTATAAAAAAGGAACGAAAAAAAAGGAACTCTCCAAATGAATCGCTACTTCTGCCGTAGTGTAAACGAGCTACTAACAGAAACGGCTTTACATCAGAAACTCACTAGGATCTATCCGGATACCCTTATATATGGCAGACAGCTATGGCATACCCTCTCATACTCATAACATTGTTATTACAATAAATAATAAATCACAGTTTTATCTAATTCACTTTATTTATCAGTAAATCATTTTTACAATGTGTTCATTCATATAATAATTACATAATAATAATAACATCTGTGGACTTATCACAACACGTTAGCCTAGCCCTGTGGTAAGTACCATAGTGACTTGTGTACAAGTACTAGACAACGGAAATATATTTAATATTGTTATGAATTTAAGAAATTAAATATATTTAAGATTTTTATTACAGAAATACATATGATACATATGTAAACACCCAAGACCTAGTCGGGATTCGAACCCGCGACGTCTGGCATAACACGTTGTCCAACTACCACGTTACCAACTGAACTCGGTCGTCAAAGTGTAAAATCTTAGCAGACCTTCGTTCGTCCTTTCAAGGTTATCATCACATTTGGTTGAAGAAAGACCTGGAGATGAACGGTTTGGCGTCTTTTTAACTAAAATTAATAAAAGATTGGCGGCAAGAGCTGGTAGTTACGGCGATGACAAATCTGCAGAGATTACTCGAACGAACATGATACTGACATTACAAATGTATACGTACTAAAGCGCGGTAAAGCGGTATAATTGTTTTACACTACACCGACCTCACGCCTGCCGAAATAATGTGTTTTATATGACCGCACTTTTAATCGTTATGAAAACAATTAAACAAAAAAAACTCATAAGCGAATTTTGACTTAATCTAATATATACCTACCTTTTTTTTCTTGTTGTTGACGCGGGGAAACGCATTTACGCGCCTTCACCGGCCCTGGGTGGGGTCCAGCGGTGTGTGGGACTCGCGGCACATGATAGTGCCGAATATCCACAAAAACCACCGCGAGTGCCATCAGTGCCGCCCTTGGTGAGGTGTCCCGGAACAACAATCATCAGGGCACCCCGACTGCTAGTCAGCCCCCTAAGGGACCAACTCCACCTCCACAGACGGGGTTGCCCAGCACTACAGGACAACCCCACCGATTTTAGGACAGCGCAATGGGGTGAGGTTCCCATTCTCGCCCCTTTGCCCCGTGCGCAAAGGCGCCGCCTCCTGTTGCTCTTAGGTCCCCTCTTCTTATAAGAAGGGTACCGAGAGCGACTCCTCCTCCTGATCTTTATGCCCCCTCTTCTTATAAGAGGGGTGCAAAGACCCCCCTCGGTACAAGTGACTTCGCCTGGGTTCACCCTAGGCTACTAAGCCCCACCGCCACGACAAGGCTTGAACCATGGTGGGGAATACATATACCTACCTGCATGACGGTATACGACAAAAAAAAAACATCATTAGTTTGTGTAATGGACAAAACAAAGTAAAGATTACTTATAGGGTCTGGTGACGAGTGGCTGTCCTCAGGACGGTAGCTCTGTTTGCGTAGCGGACCCGTCGGCGGGCGTTTGTCGGCGGCGTGTCGCGCTGTGTGGGCTGCGGCCACTCCACGTCAGGACTTTGGACCTTATTCACCGCTGTTTACTCTTACACACTCCATAATAATATAACATACCGATATTCATATGTTTGGGACTTGCGGCTCTGACTTACAAAACATTTTATTCATTTAGCGTAAAGACTTAATTAAATAAATAAATATCTTAAACTGTAAATTAAGTGTAACCGTAAAGTAGTGTTAGGTCATTAGCTACACAGGAGCACTTAATTTGCGAGTCTATTATGTAACTACTAATAATATGTAACTACTAATAATATGTAACTACTAATAATATACACTCACAGATTTCACTGCGTGGACGCGATGGAAATGTACCCCTGTATCTAGTTGTTGGTGTTATATAAGTAAATCTATTTGTCACTTTCATTAGTACAATTCAAACTAAGTATTCACATATTTTCATCATCCGATTAAATTTTCTAATTGTATACACACACATATAAACAGAAACTGTTATCACTACCAGATTGGGATAATTCATTGGGCGAATCTTCATTTCAATAAAATATAAATAATATAATTCGGAGATATTTTAATGATGATCCTTGCATATCGACTTTCCCCCAAAATATTCCGTTTGTGACTAATAGCATGTTTTGACAGAAGTGTCGTTTGAAAGATGTTGGGATTGTCATTTCGCGACAGCTGCCCTTATTAACCCCTATAAACGGTGTCAAACTATTCGGCCGCCATAACTCACGTCGCACTAATTACTATCGATACCCGTGGCACGTGCCCGGTGCCGTCACTAGCATACTAGCGACATCAATGTCGTGGTGTCTATGGCTCACGCAGGTGGACTACAGCTAACAAATTCGAAAAAAAAAAAAGAAAAGACTGCACAACAAGTCACATCATGACGTATACTTTCATTGCATATTTGGTATTCCTTGAAGCGATACATTTTTGTAAATATAAGAAAATCGTAAAAAGCCTTTTTTTCAATAAATACCAAAGCACCTAAGCACTTCTTTACCATCCATAGGTTCACTTCGACCACTCTTGTATCATCTGATGGAAACTGGTAAGTCTAAAATGGAACATGTTTAATGGTGCCAAAATCCTACTTCTTTCAAGAACATGGAGATTAGAGGGAGGTTTCGTTTCTTAATAATAGTGTTCGCATAGTCATAATTCTTTGCGAATTATTGGAACTAGATCTAGTTAAACAATCGTTAACATGGCTGATCTCCTACTGACAACCATATTATATAATGACATAGAGTAATGTCATGTCATAAGGTTCTTCTTATTTATTTAAGTGTCCTAGGTAAATTAAAAATCCTTATTAATTTCGGTGCGGCAAATCACACTTACAATAAAAACCGTCAATAGTTTGTTCTTGGTAGGTCAAAATCTTATACCCTTCCTGTCAAAGCCACGTGAACTTTATAACTGTTAGTTATGCCATCCGGGACCACAATTTGTTACTACGTGGCAGCTTTATGGTGTAGTGAATGCCTTCGGATTGTGGCGATATCTTTAGACGGGAGATAATTAATCAATTCATTGGACCTTAATCTTTTTGTCTTGTTATGTTGCCTGTCACGAACCAAAACTTCTGAATCCAGATGTATTCAGAAGTTTTGGTTCATTTTATTAAGGTAAAAGTAAAAAAGTTGGGCACACTTTAATTCGATAAAATGAATTTAAGGTCTTCATACGATGAATTAAATACTTTTAATGAGGTCTCGATTGCTTTAGTTCCAGCGTCTTACTCAGGATTCGCGATGTTGCCTGTATTATAACAACATAATATTAACTAATCGCCAAATCCAAATTTATAGGTGTGAAAAGTGGGAGATTCAGGGAGCAGTAGGAGGCAATTGCAATGGAAAAGCCGAGGCTATATCCGAGTTTCGCGACAGGTATAATAAAGCTTACTCTAAGATGGATAACTTGTTACAGATATGTAGGTTAAGGGCCCCACGCACACAGTACGATTTAAACGCACAGCGGACTTGCTTATACGCACTCAACTAGATTTGAACAGAACCTTGTAACGTAAGCACACGATCGTAGAATGTGCTCCTATTGCGCGTTCATATATGGTTAGAGAATATGATAAATTAAGCTTTGTACGCATTTGCGTCGCTTCCGAAGAGCACGCAACAACCAAGCTTCTACGGTGCCGATAAAGCACGTCTCTGTCTCGAGCGTCGTCTTCGCGTTTAAAATACGCAATGTGTTTGCGGCTAAAGATGTAGTGATTTTATAATGTGGTTTCCTTTGTTATGCTATATAGCCTGGCTAATATCATAATGTCTAGATTTCCTTATAAATCAATACAACAGTAGATACGTATTTGCTTAGGCGAGCTATATACATAGCTAGGGAAAACCTTACATACTGTGCAAAGATCTAAAATATGTCAACTCAGACACGCGACTGGATTTTACTCCTTGGGATTCTGCAGGGAAAGTTGCACGAGGCAAACGCGGTAAGGCATTACGCTGGTGTTACGTGTGCTTGCTGCATCGCTGTTGAATCTGATTCTACACGTTGTATCAATTTAATATCATTACCTGCCTATCCCATTAGGAAATGTTCTTTAAGATGTGTTGTATATTATTTTCGTAACGCGCGTAATGCAGTCAATCGAATAGTGATTATAGATACAGTAGTAATCTGATAATGTGCCATCCATATTAATTTTTTGTAATTGGTGTCGGAGCCGGGGTATGTTTGTCGCCATTACGGTGTTGACTCGGCGCGCGCGGCTAATGCGTGCGCAAACAGCGCCGCCCGCGCCGCACTCCGCATGCATCTCATACACTTTATGATGCGTCATCTCTTTACAGACGCAAACGACAAATTTCTGTACCTGTGCTATCATCATCGGGCCACTCTCGAACATCTTAATTATTTTTGAAGTAAAAGCTTCTACGAAGCGCACGCAGTGTTGAACACTTCTTGGGTGATCAAAAATTATTATATTCGCGTCATTGTCACGAAGTCACGTCACTCGTGATGCGCACTTTTCACCACCGAATGCAGCTACCGTCTAGTAATGACACTACATTATCGCATATCGGGTGAAGCGAACAAAAATCATCTAGCTCGAGTCACCTTCAAATTTTTCATCACGTCACGCCTTTCGTCAACGAACTTCATTTCAGGTGAACAAAAAAGGTGATTCTCGAGTCCTCACCACCGTTCGGTGACGGTGACGCTTGCTATGTTATAATATATGTATACTGTGCGTAGAAGTGTACTTTTTAAAGTATCTTTATCATCGTCACGTTTTCACAAATTCGTTTAAAGTTTTCACTACTTCCGGCAGTCTGATTCTACCTTTTTGTTGTACGACATAAGGAGCCCTTAGGTGACTAACCCGTCAACATCCAAAGGGCTATGCGTACCGTGTGCCCTTACACCATCCCTCCCCGATACATCACCAGGTACATCGTGGTTACTGTGGTACAGCAATACGATGACATTATGGCAGTATCTGGAGACCAAATGGTTCTCCCCCCTGTTTGTTCCGACCCAGTTAGGATTCTGCAATGATACTACACTAATAGGTGTACAAGGAGACCGTACACGTGAGTGAGAATAAATATAAGACGACGGACATACTTTGCAAATTGCATGTAAATCGAAAAGTGTAGGCATTTAGACATAGCTCTCCAGTACTCCC
>JAFELO010001470.1:622912-665262 GCA_017140195.1 Eumaeus atala
CCGTCGTACTACCGCCATTCCGTTAGACAGATGCGTTGCCCTCCTTCGTCCTCCCCTCCCATGGACCACTGGCTACACACAAACCGCACGAATCACGACAGTACAGCTGTCACTTTACGGCGCGGCGGCGGTATCATGTGAGCGAGAGGGCCTCGCTCTCGCTCGCTCGCTTATCTCACTGCACGTCAAATTTTCTTTCATATACATTTGAAGATTACCATAGAATGATGTTAAAATATAATATATATTATGTTTCGAGTTAACTCGTACATCACTAATGTAAAGCAGGTCGCGTCACTAGAAGAGTCAGGAATAAAAACGTTGACATTACAAAGAGCAAATAGTGGTGGGTATTTATTTGTCGATAACATTTGGTTTCGGTAGCGTTTACTGTGCACGCTCTTTTGAAACGCAAACAAAGATGCGTCGCCCCGAAAATCACGGACTGCGTTCAGACGCGGCGCTTATTTTTAATCTCAACCGACTTTCTAAAATACGATACTTCCTGTACCTTATATGAACAATATGAAATTATTTATCTATATTTTAGATACGACAATCTTATAGACAACTTTTACTATCTGATCGTTGATCTTTATTAAAAATAAGTAAAAAACATAGAATCACTAGGTTTCGTCCGCAGGCGTGGCGCACTCGTAATATCTATACCACTCTCTGTAAAGTCTACAAACAATTTGTTTTGTAATTAAGATTTGTTTAACTTAAATGCCGTCCGTCACGTAGATACCAACTAGGTACTAAGTAGGAGTAGTCTAGTACCAACTAACTAATAGAGGTGGGAGGCGACATTGCAACTCTCGGCAATACAAGATAAACTTACTGCAATAGGAACGACGCCATGCACTTTCATTACAGTCAATCTAAGTAGTGTAACACAGCTTATTTACTGTCTACCTACCTCCCTGTCTTTATTCTATTCGCATAAAAAGAAGGCACTTAGTTGCAAAAAAGGTCTAAACTCTACAAAACCCGATATGTCCCTGATGCGATTTGTAGATACACAGACGGACAAATAACGCCGTTGTTTGACTACACGACAAAACATCTGCAACCTCGATTATATAAACAGACAACTATGCCTTGTCCTCCTAGGTGTAGGGACCGCTCCGTAGTCGGGGCTAATTCGCTTTATTAAAAGTATAGAAGGAAAAAATAACTTTTTGTGCCGCTTTTATGCAATTACGTATTGTAAAGGAAATTATACTTCTTTGTCGTAACCAGAAATAAGACATAAATGAATGTCATAGCCATAACTGACAAACCAAAGCAGCTAAATCAATTTTCATTATTTCTCCCAAACGCGCCAAAATAAGCACAACTTAAATAAATAAATTATTGCTCAAAACAGAGGTTTATGGAAACGACCTCTCGATAACGTCATCGCATTAGAAGAGGCCTCGTAAAACATGACGAGTCATTGTGCAGCAAGTTAACAGGAAAGTATTGAAGAAATGAAAGTTGCAGAATAAAGACCAAATACAAAAGTAGGCGCCAATTTTTTTTCTTCTTCGGAGGGTCCTACTACTGGTTGGCGGCGCTATTACTCCAGCCTCAACAGGTCCACTGACTGTCGAGTAAGCGCCAAACAAATACGGGCCATATTTATATATTCCTAATAATAACGCTACGACAATGAGATAGACGATTGATATACTAATATTATTAAATTTTGATTATTAGTTATATATTTATAAATTTAGATATTTAACAATTAATCAAAGTGTTTTAATTAAATAAGTTATAAAATTGTTATTGTATGTGTTCTGTATGGTTTGTCCATAGCGGAAGTTTGTCCTTGTAATATTAGTTTAATACTTAGAATAACAAGTTAAATATAAAAATGTAACTGTAATGAAATTAAATATTTTAATGATATAAATCATGGATTAATAATTATGTATGTTGGATTTGTACGGAGCGGAAGGTAGTAATTGTAGCACTCACAAGTCCGCATCCGTCCGCAGCCGTCCGAGTCTCGAATTAAAGTCGAGATCAGACCACGCTACAACATTGGATTCAAGATCGCGTGGTTATTCTATGGTTTAAACACTTTCTTGTCTCATATGATATATAGATAAATGAATCATTACAAATGTGTATAACATTTGTAATGATTAAAATAATAATATCATATCCGAGATTATCTTATAATTTAGGTTCTTATTAAACAAGCAAAGAAAGCGATTTAGTTAGATTGGATTTAAATAAACATGTGCTTTCTGTTATCTAACTAATATAACGTATTTATATGGACTGGCTTTGTTAAACATTTAGTTTACAGTTTGGTAATTAAGCTGCTTGGCACGTGCGGTGACGTTGCCGATAACCTTTTGACGCCCAAATAATAACCGCAGATTTATCGATGTCCACGCGGCGTGACCGTTATCGATATACTTAATGGCCCGCACTATTTGGCTCTGTTATCACCTTTGGCTTCGTAGGTCTACATCAATGCCACGCAGGACGAATCGCCATTCGTCAACTACACCAAGAGCCACCACAGTTATGACAACACCTAAGCCGATTTACGTCACGCTTACATAACACCGCCGAAATGTTACTGATAGCTGTACTGTCGGGTTCCGTGTGATTTGTGTTTAGCCGGTGGTCCATTGGAAGGGAAGAGAAAATTATGTTTGTGGTGATTTTACATCCACATGAACAGGGTTACCATATCTCAGGATCTGTCCAGAGATCTTACGGTCTTTGAACTCGTCTCAGAATTGCGGCCGGGAATAGTAAATAGAAGTGAAGTAGGTACGTTTATGTAAAAATACTTTACTGCAATAAAATCTCAGTCCGGGCTTTTGATTTTTTCTCTTGGCAATTTCTACATGTTGTAGAGTTTCGGTGGTAAAGTGGCATGTTCTGCCGCAAATCGAGATGTTCCACTTTGAAATAATAAAAAGTGTTTTCATAGTACTACAGGCCAAAAAAAAAACAGCATACACTATAATTGTCTATGACAAATGGACTATTTAACACAAAAAGGATTTTCAGATTCAACTCTTTCAAGCTCGTGTGAGTAAATCTCTTGAGCGCATAAATATTTTTGAACAAATTTTGTAACCTATGCGGCTACCGCTAGTGACGTGCGGATTATCGAGCATCGATAACCCGACGACCCCTGAACTGCCGATAACTGGTGCAACACTGCGGCCGACGGCCGTGCTTATCAGATCGCGAGCAGGTTTGTTCGTGTAGGTTCAGAGGCAGAATATCCATTGCAAACATTCAGTGCAATTAAGGTAGTGCCAATGCTCCGTGTAGCAATTGAATTGGACCGGCACAAACAAGGAGGTAGCTCACGCACATATAATTACGCCTTAAAATTGATGGCTATACTGTCGCGCTTCGTGCGGTTTGTAAGTAGCCTGTGGCCCATTCGAGGATGGAGTGAAGGATGGTAACGCACATGCGGATGTTACTTGGCCTTAAAAGAACAGACGAACAGTTGGAGCAATTGGATGTCTGTCACCGAATGGCACCATTTATTCGTTTGTCCCCCCCCCCCCCCAGGCCCTATAGAATAAGGTGGTATAAGACTTACAACATATACATAGGATAAGGTTATAATTGCGGGCGCCAGCCATGGATTTACAAAAACACCAAGATACACAGTCAGCGTCATAGAACCTACGGTATATAAGTCGTGCACATTTGAATTTGTCTTTGAAACCTTCGAGAACGATTTAAAATCATGCGCGTAAAGTCGTCTTTGCGAAATATATGTTTATATAACTGGAGTCACATAAACTGTGTTTATGTGAATCAATGGCGTGAGCATACAATTTCTACATGTAGCACATAAGTAGTAATGCTCATTTTAGGGATACAATAATAATTTAACATCTAGCTATCAATATTAAGTATAATTTAACATCTAGCTATCAATATTAAGTATAATTTAACATCTAGCTATCAATATTAAGTATAATTTAACATCTAGCTATCAATATTAAGTATAATTTACACGGTTCATCATATAGAGCCTGGTGACAGACAGAGGGAGAGTCATAGGAGTAGTAGTTTAGCCTTAGTGTATGGAACTCCTACATAAAGTGACCGAAGAGACGGTCAAGGTGTCCGGGAGCCGGTGGATGCGAGTGGCTCGTGTCCGTGACCTGTGGGGGACGTGTATGTCTATCAGTGGACGACGTCCGGCTGATGATGATGACAATGATAAACCCATAGAACTGCCGTTTGAAGGCGACGCATCTGCATTTATATTAAATGTGGATGTCATAATGATTATTATTTAGTCAGCGTCAAAATCATTAAACACTGTCCGTTCATTGCACGTATATGATAGACAGTCATTACTATTGACAAAGACGTTTTCCTTTTTTTTTATAGAATAGGGGTGCAAACGAGAAATCGGAGCTTTTTAAGACTACAGACGCCTATGACGCGGTAGCCGCGTGGGGTCCCGGGTTGGATCCTCAGGTCGGGCAAATATTATTAAATGTTTCTCAGATTACTCTGAGCATGCATTATATTGTCCGGGATTGGAATGTGCCCGAAGTGGCCATAGGCCTGTCACCTATGACATCATGGGCCTCAGTACCTTGGCTAATCGTGGGTGCGCTAGTATATCTGCTGGACTTACGAGGCGTGGATGTACTGGCACATCTCTGCCTACCTCTTCGGGGATAACAGGCGCGAAGGTAATTTACTTTGTACAAAGATTTAGTCCGCGCGTCCGACTTGAACGGAGTGGAAGTATAGAGAAGCCTCACACAGCTTCATCTGAGCTGTGAGTCCTCGTCGGGTGAGTCCAGTTAATACAGTGTGCCTGATATCCTCACACAGCTTCATCTGAGCTGTGAGTCCTCGTCGGGTGAGTCCAGTTAATACAGTGTGCCTGATATCATTTCAATATCAGCATCAAATATCACGACAGTTTCATCGGGATACACAAAAACCTTGCGAGAGGTGCTTGCTGTACTGCTGCGGAATTGGGCCGGCACGACCGAAGAGGTAACTCTCGATCATGTGAGTTTCCTGTGGCGTATTGGAGGGAGAATGGAAGGAGGGCAATAACAATGATGCAGATGTTTATGGGCGTCGGTAGTCATTTAAAATTCCGACTCGTAGTTTTTTATATAAAAAAACACCCTAATATAAGAAAGAGGGCGACCGTTCGTGTCAGTCTGATATTGAGGTTTATTTACGAGTACACAACTCATAAGTGTGTCAATTATGCGCTTGAGTGGGAGACAAGTGAATGAAGGCGGCGTGCGGCTGACCGCGGTGACCCGCACAGATAAGGGTCGCCGCCCTAGTCGAGTGACAAGGTCAAGTAGCCACCCATTATTTTTCGGATTCCGCACCTTAAGGTAAAAATCCGGTCAACTCTTTTGCCCGAATTGAGTCGGACTCGCCTGTGAGTGGTCCCGGAGCGGCATACAAAAAGAAACGCATATCTCTTAACCTTTTCACTTTCGCTTACGATTTGGTATTTGAAATTGTTCAAACCCATTTTCGTTTGAAGATTTTTGGAATTCTATATAGTTTTTACAATTTTCCGCTCGGTATCTAGAGGCCCCCCTCCCTCCCTCTATATGTCCCCACATATTTATTAATCTCCCAAATATAAGCATAATCATAATATATACGAGTAATTTTGTAGTGGTTGATAGAACCTGTCTTTCAGATTTCAGATATATGATCCACGATGATGACCCATGATTCACTCCGAGTAAAACGTCTGTAACATACAGACAGATAGAGGAAAATGACAAAGCTAATATAATAAACGTTCCGTATTTTTATCATTTGGCTACGAAACCCTAAAAAGCAGTTATATGCGAATCCCGCAAGATTATAAATTTATTATATTTTTAGTGTTTGTAGTCAAACCGGCATCAAAGCGGCATTAAATAATTGTCTCTTCAAAAAAAAAAAAACACATACGATGTAGGTAACACCATCTGTGACAACTTCCACTGTTTAGCAGTCACGGCTCCATGAGATACACGGTGTCTCTTGATAACTGACAATAGACATCTTTTTTTAGTATAAGAGGGCAAATGACCAAATATCTACATCAACCTACCAACCAGCCTATACCTACCAGCTATACGCGCCGAATCGCGGCAGTGGTACGCACTACTACCTACTGTTTTTGGTTTCGAGAGCAAAAGGGGCTTCCCAGGCTCATAAGCAACCACATAGAGGTTAACAATTACGTTTTGAAGGGGACTCTACGTAGGCCTCCGTCCTAAGAAGGTCTACGAATGTGTTCGTCTCCTACGCGTTTGCGTTTTGCGTTTTTTTTTTTTTTTGTTTCCATGACAATCTTTAGGACCTTTCTTTATATACTTCAGCTTTATATTACGTTTACCAGTTCTACATTACCACCTGCCATTAGGTGCTGTCTCTGGACATTTCAAATGCAGATCAGGCTACATAGTGTATTGAGGAAACCCGAGAATAGATCAGTAACTTCAGTTCAATTAATCAGAGATCGAAATTCGGTGATAATTATAAAAAAAAAACGACTTCCAGTAAATACAGCTTGACTGTATAGCCTTTTACAGGTATACAATAAATACAGCTTGACTGTATAGCCTTTTACAGGTATACAATAAATACAGCTTGACTGTATAGCCTTTTACAGGTATACAATAAATACATCTTGACTGTATAGCCTTTTACAGGTATACAATAAATACAGCTTGACTGTATAGCCTTTTATAGGTATATAATAAAATAAAATGTTGTCATAGTATGAATGATCGTAGTGTGGATAAATGTTTCAATTAATTTTTTTTCCGCATTTCTCCTACACATATATTGTACAAATTTCTCTTCCGTGCGCGCAATTGTCCTAAAATTTTTTTGTTTCGTGTATTAATTTACAGATAATGCATTACAATACATAATATTCACACTCCCAATGAAACACAATTTGTTGTGAGACATTTAGCACCACCTCACTATCTGCAGTGAGGTGGTGCTAAATATATACAGCAGTCTATCTAAGATTATTTCATCTACATTTACATAAACCTTAGTAGGTGATTACTTATTCATTAACTGTAACAAAGTTTACGGTGTCATCGTGACTTATGTTCACTTTAGAAGTAAGTACGTAAGTACTTTTTAAATTCATATTTAGCCGAACCATCGCTCCCACCGCTACCACTCATATGTCACCTGGACCGACAGGGGCACCCACCATGATCACTTGCTAAAATTATCACAGAGAGCCCGGGAGAAAAGCTACAAATATCTTGGGCCCGTAAGGAGTTTCATCAAAAGAAAATATGCGGAGCAGGAAGTAATTTAAGTACAAGATCGCAGTGACTTTATACAAATAAGAGAATAAAGAGCAGGCAAGCGAGGTCCAGCCGCTACGCACCACGGGCTTATTTAAACGTAATGATAAATTAATTAGCATTTAAAATGTTATAAAACTGATTTAGGAAGTAAGTATTTACGTATATGTTGGGACTCACCAGCCTCCATGGCATATCCTGCGGCCGCCGCGGCGGCGTGCAGCGCCCCGTATTCCTTGCCGTCCATACCACCAAGCATCATTGCACAACACTCACATGCCCTACTCCGAATACAGATATAGCCCTGGGCCAGGCGCAGACGTGTGTCGCGAGCGGCGCGAGGGTGACATGTGCGTCCGCGCCGCGACGCGCTGCGTGCGCGCTGGCCGGCCCGCCTTCCGCCGCCATTGGTGCGTATCCACCAATCGCCGCGCTCTATTTCAAACGCTTTCCTTTTTCCATGTCGCCATCTATTTGAAGCGTGTTGATGCATCTCTGTATCGATTCCCAGGATATTAGACTTTACGCTGTGGAAATACAAACGAGAATGCATTTTCATAAATTTTACACCGTATCTTTTCCCTTTCGGTCGGTTGCGCTCGGGCAGCGTGTGACTAGCGAAGAAAATATATCGGATAGGTAGTGGGAGTCGGCGAGGGGAGCCGGGGGCTATGTGTTATGGGTATGTATGCAGATAGGCGTTGTAATTGATATTTTATGTTTGTTAATTTTGTTAACAACAGTTAAGATTGTTTGGTTTGCCATTTTATGCGTGGCTTTGTATGGGCACATTCGGTTTTCTAATCACAGATTGATATGCGAACTACGGAGATTTGTTTATAATGAAACATTGTTTTAATTTTTGTTTTGTCCTTAAATGTACCGTTAACAAAGGAAAATAATTTAACTTATTACGTGATTTAAAGGAATTGCGGAAGCAGGATTTTCATTGAAATTGCCTTTTTCGGACCTGAACTCGACTATGGAAGCGATGGGGAACCAAATACAGCTTCATTAGAATGCTATTCATGCTCATCGGGCGTAGGACGCCATCGATAGTAGGAAATTTGTTTAACAAAAAATGCTGCAAGAATGGCACGCCGTGCTTTACGCCGGTACGTACCTAAATCGTTCTATTATGGTAAACCGATGCAAGAACGATCTAGGTAGGTACCAGCATAAAGTACGGTATGCCATGCTGCATGATTGGCCATGCATGCAGGGCCCAGAGAGAGATAGAAAGAGAGAGGTAGATAACCTACCGCTAACAATTACCGGCGAAATGACACCTATGCTGTTGCGTTTCGGATAGTCGGATAATTTTTCCGGGCCATAGTCAGTGCGATACAATATTTTAATTCCCATAGGGTTATCCCATAACCTATCTACTTTCATCTTCCTAATATAGAAAACAGGAAAAGTAAATATAGAAAAAAAGAGTCTACAATATTGAAGAAGCGGATGTAATAAAACGGCGAGTCGGCAGCGCTCTGATCTCGACAGTCTGTTAATTACGCAATATGTTTGTAAAAACTGTGTTAATTATCACAAATATGTCGCACGCCCTGTGCCCCTGTGCCCTGTGCTCTGTGCTGCCTGTGTCGGTGCTCCGGTGCTGTGCAAATGTGGCGGAACCGCCGCCAGACACAAACGCGCCGCTCCCGAGATCTGCGGGACAGCACCGCATTTTTTATAGTTAGTCTATGGAGACAGACGAGAAAAGTTACCTTTTACGACAACCTAATTACTAAGCCGGTGCGTTGCCCTCATTTTTACCTCTCCCCAATAGGACACCAGCAGCTCACAAATTGCTTGAAACGCGACATCAAGATGTCATATTACGCTGGTATCTATCGAGCGAGAGGCACTACCTCCTTCCGTTACAAACATTCTCCTGTTAGTTGGTTTGTACGTGCTTACCACAAGCGTGAGGGAATTGTAATAGTTACAGGTAGATAAGGCACCGTGGGCGTTATAACGTTGTGCTAGCCAAATATCTGCCACGGAGGCCGCCTCTATTGAGACTAGCCGACTGCGAAGGACACATTCTAGTGCACAAGTGCTTTCTAAGACACAATCGCAACACTGCCTCCCTCATTCACCTATTCCGATGGTGCTTTAGCCCGACTGTCGGAGTGTGTACTCTAACGTAAAGTATGACTCAATTGTTTACTTTTCAACTGTAGGTGATACATTATGTACACTAGCAGCCCATCCCGGCTTCGCACAATTTTTTCACAGAATTTTAGAAATTCATTGATTTGCAAAAATAAAAAGATTATAAATTAATTAGTCTTCAACCGATGCGTTCTCTCCGTGCTGACCTACGGGGACAAAACATGAGCTCTTAATTAAGGACTGTTCCGCAAGTTTGCGGTAGCTCAACGGGTTATTGCACGTGCTATGCTGGGTGTTTCTATGTCCGATAGAATTCGTAACGAAGTCATAAGGCAGAGAACTAAAGTATCCGATATCACGCGACGTACAGACTCGATGAAGTAGCAACGGGCTGGTCACACACTCAGAAGAACAAATGGCAGATAGGCCAATAAGATTCCGGAGTGGCGGCCGCGTTTAGGAAAACAAAGTGTTGGTCGACCGTCCACCAGGTGAGAGGACGATCTCCGTACAGTGGCCGGTCCGGGATGGATGCGAGTAGCAGGAGATCGGTCGTTTTGGCGTTCATTCAGAGAGGCCTATCCAGAAGACCGATAAGGGCTGATAACGATGATGATTCAATGTGATGGTAATGACAACAAATTAAATTAATGAAAGTACACCGCCTGTCGGGACAGCTAGTTGTCAATTATTCCTCCAGCTAAATAAGGATTTACTTTGATATTTTTATCACAATAGCCCATGCTCACCACAGATAATGTTGGATTCTAATGGTAAAAGAATTTTTCGAATCGGTCCATTAGTTTCGAGTCCTGTTCAATGCAGACAAACAAACAAATAATCGAATGTTTCCTCTTTATAGTATCAGTATACCTAGATATAGATAATAAAGCTGTGACCATAAACACATAAATATACGTTATGTTAAAAATTAAATTATTACAAATAAAAAGCAATTATTATCAATTCTATAACTTACTAGCATCTCCACGCGGTGTCAGCAGTATAACGTGGAAAAGTTCTATATTACAAACTTCACCCCCGTATTACATCCTCTTAGGGGTTGAATCTATAAAATATCCTTTCTTAAAGCTCCATTATATCACGACACTTACAAATTTCAAGTTCCATTAGGCACATTGGCTTCGGCTGAGCGTTGTCTGTCAGTTACTCACTAACGCAGAGTTTTGCATAGGTCATCATCATTCCTTTATCACAATCAGCCCTTATCGATCCACTACTGGATATAGCCTCTTTCAATGAACGCCAAGACGACCGATCCCCTGCTACTCGCATCCATCGCACCGGCTACTGCTCGGAGATCGTCTTCCCATCTGGTGAATCCTCTACTCCAGAACATTTGTATAGGTACAAAGATTAAATGTTAAACAATGTCATAATTTTCGCCGTCGGTGAATGTCAAACGAACATTATTATTATATTTTTCTCGGACCGGAACTTCTGCTGTGGAAGCGAAGAGAAACCCAATACAACATCATCGAGTGCGTCCCTATACCTATGAGAATGTTTATAATAGCCAATTTACCTATTATAATCGTGGGTAGAGACCGCGGTGTACCGTAGCCCCCACCCTGGCGTCGAGGGCAGCTCAAGCACGGTAACTAAAATGACCTGGCGCTGACGCGTATGAATGGCTCATGGTGAGGATTATGACTGGGCGCTCGTACGGGGGGGTACGTCTGCCCCAAGCACCCTCAGACGGGTGAATATATTTGAGCTGGGCCAATCGCTCGCTCGCTCCTCCCACTGCTGCTCTTTAGTCTGCTTAAAAGAATGCTTTTTTGCTTATTATACAGAACGCAGCCCCTTGGTCTCATTGGTTTCGCTCAAGAAGTCTGGGTTCACCTTGGGCTATTAAGCCCTACCCTACTGATCCTAAGGTGTTATTTTACACCCTTTCCAGGCTACACATTAGAATGAAAGATCAATTTATTATGGCCTACAGTAAAAAACATTATAATTAACTATCTATATTTATATCTATAAATAATATTCGTTCCATCGATTACACAAAATGATACCAACTCTGTGTTCGTGATTTTAAATCAGCACTGCGCACGAAACAAAGACACGTTTATACACATAGTACAAAAATCACATTCATAACATGCACTTATGATAGGTACAGAAGGCACACAACGTGTATAGAAACACCCAGAATACAAGAGAGATAACAATACATAAATTTACATATATTTTATCAATTGACATGGTCAAGACATCGAGAGAGATAAATGTGTGTACTTAGGTACGTACACGAGTTAGAAGTTTCCTTTGGCGTAATAAGAGAACAACTAAAACAAACGTCTCTAGCTAGCTATGTGTGTGTCGGTTTTTCGCGACGATCTCGACGAACCTAATACAGAGGGAGCATTAAACACTGCACGAACTCTAGTGCAGTGCTTAGATGACTCCTCTGTTTTTGGTTTTGGCCAACAATTGTTCATCGAAGCCTAAGTGTTTACGTCTAATGAAATGTGTTACATATATGTAGTCAGTGTTACATATTCAAATTTATAATAAATTCATAATTGAACAAGGAAACAAATGTAATAAATCTGTTGAATGATGCCTTTGTCCTACCTACTTACGCAAAAAATTTAAGTGAAACCTTTTCATCGACCGACGGAGTGCGACGCCTAATATTCATTGGCGTAGCAGCAAGCTGCTACAACAAGGCTTTTTTTTAAAGGATCGACAGTTTTTTTTTTTCGGAGAGACCTAATACTGGTTGGCGGCGCTAGTCCAGACTCAACAGTTTGACTGACTACGAAGACTTTTTTGTCTTCAGGTTTTGAGGAGACGATAGGGGGACAAACCCCCCTCTTTTCCCGCAGATGAGAAGAGATGAACCGGGTTGATTGTGGGCGTACCCTATAGTGATTATTTTTCGGACCGAAACGGGGAAGCGGTCCCCCTCCCCACTCTAGTGGGACGGCGCGCGCACGATGCCGTTTTATTTGCGGTGTCGTGGATAAGGATAATTGAGGTCCATTAGTGTTTGGCTTATCTGAGGGGGCCGGCCTCCGCACCCCCCCCCCCCTCTGACGGAGGGGGTCGATTTGCGCTGCAAATCGGCAAAAGCCGTATTCTTAATTTATTTATTATTAGAGCTCTCTAAAGTCGCGTTATTTTATTTCTATCAATCTAATCTCTCGACTTACGGATTCGAACCCGGGCTCGTTTCCGTAAGCGGTGTCTGAGTTTGAGAATCGTTAGTTTCAGGATAACAAATATACGGGGTGAATAGTAAAGAAGTACATATGTAGATAAAAAAAATGTAAGAAATGAAATTATAGGCTTTTCAATAATTAAGTACAGCAAGACCGCGTTCAAATGGTACCAATTAAAAGTGGTTGACGCACAAAATATGCAATAATAATCATCATCGTCAACCTTAACCGGTCCACACCTGTAGTATTTATAACATACGCCAAGACGGCCGATATAATATACGCCAAGACGGCCGATATAATATATGCCAAGACGGCCGATATAATATACGCCAAGGCGGCCGATATCTTGCTGCTCATGTCTGTTCAGTTGTGGCGTGGTGGTTCCCTTTCCAGCAGACTGGTAGTGGGGTGAAACTTGTTCCTTAATGCGGCCTACATTTCAGAAACCTGGAGATCTATCTGCCATATATTCTCCTAACTATGTGATAAGTATATTGTCACTTCAAAGAATGAATGCTTCATGGTATCCATTACAGTTCAAACAAAAACTGACCCTAATACCATTGAACTTAATAGATCTTTATCAGCTGCAGGCTAGTATGTCCACTACTTTTCCGTCAATTGACATGCAAAGTAATTTGCTGAAAAAACTCGCGCGTGGTAGTCCGTATACCTAACCACTACGGTGGTATTATAGAAATCGTGAATCGTATTGGAATGAGTCCTAATCTTAAGGTGTCGTTCAGATTGTTCGTAGTCGTGAACGTATGTACTGTTGTCTGACTTTACGTATGTCTGGATTGTCGCGTAAGTTTCCCCTCTGTCTCTGGGCAATACCTACTAAAATATAAGTTCCTTGTAAAACAAACTTTATTTATAATTGCATTTGACAAATGTCCAATATAACATGTGCAGAAGTCACTCATGACTTATAAAAGGAACCCTAAAGTTTTAAGCTCTCTTCAGCCGACATTAGTCCACTGCTGGACATAGACCTCTCCCATGGCGCGCCACTGGGCCCGATCTTTGGCTCTCCTCGTCCAGTTACTTCCCGCCGCCCGGCGAAGGCCGTCTCGCCACCTAGCGAGAGGGCGTCCCACGCTACGTACGCATTGTCCACTCTAAAAGCGTTCTGATCTAACGGTTATCGGATCGACGGTATGTGTGGCCGGTCCATTGCCACTTCAGCTTGCTAAACTTCAGAGTTTAGTCCTCATGCGAATTTCTTCGTTCCGTATTTTATCTGAGAGCCACACCAAGCATAGCTCTTTCCATTGCCCGTTGAGCTACTTTGATCCGATAAACTAGCCCCACATTGAGTGCCGGCCTCTCAACTCCGTATGTCATGACGGGTGGGACGCACTGATTGGAAACTTTTACTATTTATATTATTTATTTTTTTAAATGACGGTTCAAAGTTTTAAGCACGGATGCCAAAATTGGGCAACTGAAATTACAATGAAACGTTTCATTAGTCTCCGGAATTTATTTAGTTTAAATAAGATTGCGTCAAGCCTTAATTCAGTCCATACAAATATTCAGTATTAAGCAATATAAGCCGTCGCAAAGGCTGTAAAAGATAACGCGAAACAATCGCCGCCATAAACCCACCACCACAATTGGGAATTAACCACAGCGGCTGCACAAGAACAATAACCACTCCGCCGCGCCCGCCACCCGCCTCCCAGCACCAGGGCTGGCAATCTGATGCTGAACAGCGATATAGCGATAACAGCTATGACTCAAGGTTCAAGACGACAGCCTGGGGGCTTAATGAGCATAACCATCCACCACAGGCAGCCCATTTTAATTTTTTTGGAAAAAATGTTGAATCTGCTATTACTTAAGTCTTGTTTTTATTGGTTGTAGTTGTTTTACATACATACATATTTTACACTATCAGTACGTTCGGGCGTCGCACGGATATTACACAAAATGTGGCGAAATTTCATTGATTTACAAAAATAACAAATTTCAAATCCGACCTCGTAAACATTGCAAGTTAACATGACAACACCTTCTGTAGCTACATAAGCCATATATATTCACTTCGATATTTATTCCAGCTTTGGTTAAATTGTTGAAGTTTTCATAATGACCTGTCACGTTTTAGAAAATGTTATATACCCTATTTTCATCAGAGATTACGTTATCTCTATTATCGTATTCTAATGGTAGAAGATTTTTTTAAATCAGTGCAGTAGTTTCGGAGCTTGGATGCAAATAAACAAACAATCAAATGATTCCTCTTTATAATATTAGTATAGACAATTGGGTCGTTTTTAAAGCATTACCTAATTGTTAGGTAAATAACACCTACTCATAATAAGATGTCAAATATCAGTCAAAGTGGATGGGTCTTATCACATCTATAGGTCGGAGAGGTCAGAAAGGTCTTTCAAAGTCTTCAATCCTTAATTTTAGGCAAGTATAGGTTACTACTACACACTTTTTTGGGCGACAAATATAAAAGTTGTACAATCATAATAAAATAATCTTCCAGCACATAGGCGTACTCCTGGAAGAATTTTCATGACCGGATCAGTATTTCCTAGTGTTTCCTACAAACAAAGTGGGAAAGTTTACTTCTTTATTATATTAGTATAGAAAGGGGCGAACGTGCAACTACAGTGCATAATTGTTACGCCTCGCTTCTTTCCAAGGAACTGTTGAAATCTCACGAACCGCACAAAACAAGATAGAAAATCAAACCAGTACTAACACGAGTAATATAAAGCTGAAGAGTATGTTTGTTTATTTGAACGTGTTGATCTCAGAAAATGCTGGCCCGAATTAAGAAAATATTTTTGTGTTGAATAGTCCATTTATCGAGGAAGGTTGCAGGCTACCGTGAAGTTGCGACTGATGTTAAAGAAGTTACGAGTAAAACCGAGGTGTGATGTTAGTGCTATCAAAATGTGATTGTTTAACCTCCCGTCGTGCCATCATTATTGTCTGCATAGCAGCATAGCAGTACCTCTTACAAGTACCTACGGCATGTCTACTTATAAATAAACACAACCCAGCAAAATGTTCTTAAATTATAAAATAAAACCTGAACTTGTACTGTATTATTTTAGTTGATTCAATATATTGTTTATTTCATTTCTTGATGAATATTTATGTTAATTTAATGTTTAATGTCTATAGTATAGGGGCTAACGAGTAACGACTTTGATGACTACCGACGCCCATTAACATCCGCGTTATCGCTGTCATGCAGATGCGGTGCCCTCATTGCCTTCTCCTCTCCTATGGTTCATTAACATTTGAACAAGTAATAGTTGATACGAGTATGTACTATTTCCACAAGTTCTTTATTTCATTTTACATTTACTATCGGTTTCGATTTATCATCATCGGATAAATCTTACTTATTTATTCAAGTGTCATATAAATTTTACTTATTTATTTCACAGGTATATTTTTGCTACTTCTTTGTTAAACCGAATTATAAGTATGGTAGTTTCCTGAGAGAAATAAATGGTCATAAACATTGCGCCCTGCAGCACCCCTTAACCTCGGCGTTAATATTCAATATAAACCGATTTCATTCATACAAACGAGGAACATTGATATTTTACTGCCGATATTTATTACATATATATTTTTAATATAATTGGCCACGAGAATCCTGTTTAAGGATTCGATTCGCTCGCGCGAATTGTATGTGGCTGGTGCCTACACCGCGCCTACCTGTCGGTGATAGCGTCTCTGCATTTGGTAGATTTTTAAACATTGTTGTCATTGTGGAATTAATAAAGAGAACCATAGATATAAGAAAGAAAGATCTATACATGGAAGATTCTTCACTTTTCCATCGATATTTTATATCTAGATATGAATTCTGTGTTATGCTCAATCCTCAGTCATCTGATTTGCTAACGCTACTGCTATTTTTATTCCATTTAAATTACCAGAGCACCAACACTATGTGTCTTACGTACGGGACTGCATGCTACGCATGTGTCCAGGATGGGGAAAACCTGGTGCCCGGGAGTTACAAGACAGCTCTCCCTGCCCACTGAACCTCAGCGATGTTCCTTCAGTATGGAAGCACCGACGGATACGACGTGATGAGATACAACTGCGACATAGCAACCGATACCTAATCTGAAAGTACTTCAGGAACTTCAGGAAAATCTATAGGTACTTCAGGAACTAAAAGTCGATATATGTCGACATTAACAAACTACCTTTGGTAACAAAATATAGAATCATCATCATCAGCCGTACGACGTCCCCTGTATGGGGAAGGCCTATGTCCACTGCTAGACGTAGGCCTGACCCATAGAGAGCCATAGGTCAAGGTCACAAGCCACTTGCTTCCAGTGGCCACCCCGCCACCTTAATCAAGTCGTCAGTCCACCGGCTTGGAGGCCGTCCCACACTCTGTCTTCCGGTGCGGGGCCGCCTCTCGAGAACGTTTCTTCCTCAGCGGTCATCGTTCCTGGGAGCAATTAGCCTGCCCATTGCCACTTCAGCTTGCTAATTCTCTGAGCTTATTCAATTACCCTGGTCCACTTGCGTATTTCCGAATTTCGGACCATATCTTGCAGAACAGTACCGAACATAGCATATATAAATGTAGAGTAATTGAGTAATATACCTAATTAGAATTGTAATACAACATTGTTCAGACTTTTTACGCGGCTGCATTAAGCGGAGGGTAATGTTTTGGACGTCTCCTGGACCAATATCAAGTTATAAGCGATTCAATTATCACTTGTGATAACTCAAATTTCTTAATTAAAGCAGATAATTAAAGAGCGGCCTGCGCTTCCGTTGTCTTACTTCTTTGTCCAACCTCCTCATGAAAACCAACCCTCCCTCATATTAATAAAGTTCAAATTGCTTTGCCACATAGCATCACGTCAGACAGTATTTTAAGTATCAAAGGTAGACGCAGTTACGTAGACGTCTAATTCAATTTGAACTGTAAGTACTTAAGATTGAATTGAATTTTCAACTAGAGATGTTACTCAAATGTTTGTTTTTATAGCATTATTGTGATGAAAAAAGGCACTGTATGATGAAGGGGTAGGGTTGCTATTGGTTTAGAGGTTGGTGGAAAGGGAGGGCGGCGCGTTTAGGGCGGGCGGTGGAGCGTGACGCCCGCCGCGAAGATCTGAGAGCGGCACTTGTGACCCGGCGGTGTATTTATAAGGCGTACAATGATCTGAGCGTCTCCTTGAATGTGTTTCGAGTTTTAATGGCTTTGCTAATAGGAGACATGCGTGTTCTGCTGCTCCTACAGCTGGACCTCCCGTAGGCGACCAGCCCCGCATAAGGAGTGTATCACATATGCTTATCAGCTATCCTCTATAGGAGTGTTTCCTAACTATTACTACAGGGTACCTGCGCGACCCCACTCAGTAGCCTGGGGTGAAACCAGGCACTCCGGGTGAAGCCAATTAAACCGAGAATGGCGCTCTTTGTAGAGACGTGTGGAGGGTAGAGTGGGAGGAACGGATACGGAGAAGGAAGGGGCGAGGATGGGAACCTCCCTGAAACCGGTGTCGAAGTTTGTGATGTTGTCCTGTGGCACGAGGCAATCCGTCCGTGGAGGTGGAGTCGGTCCCTAGGAGACAGACTAGCTGTCGAGGTACCCTAATTTTTTATAGTTCCGAGGCATCTCACCAAAGGTGACACTGATGGGGCTGGCTGTGGTTTAGTGGGCATTCTGCACCATAATGTGCCGCGAGCACCACACATTACTAGACCCCACCTAGGGCCGGTGAAGGCGCGTAAATTAATTTCCTTGCATCACCGAGAGAAAGTGTACCTACGCGAACCCCCTTAGGCCACATCTAGTAAGCGATAGTCTTTTTCGGAACTGAACTTTGGAAGCGAAGAGAAGCCCAATAAAGTTTCATTGGATGGCTATGATTGCTTTCGGCGACGAGATTAGGTTGGGATTGAAAAGGGGACTCTCGTGGAGATGGATGAGATGCCGATATGTGTATGTTAGTAAATTGTAATATCTAATTTAACTTGGTGTTATTATCATGGCCGGAGGGCTCGAGGGGTCCGTACGCCACAGAGCTCGAGCGTAAAAGCTAAAATCGCCTCGGCGTTGACGTAAACGTTTGACTCATGGAAAGCATCATGACCAGGGGGATATTTCCCTTTCGACCTCTGAGAGGTAGCTAATCATAAAAGATTGTGCCATGCTGCATCAGTAGTAGGTTGAAATACCCAGACGCTCGCCGTATGATGTTTGTAAGAGAAGTGCCATTGCTCCATTGCAGCCGAATTAGCTCGTCGCGACGGAACCCGCGCCCACTTAACAAACGCTCACCATCCGGTACACGTAGGTAGGGCTTAGTGTGGTATGTGGGAGTCCACGCGGTCTTTACCAATTAGGTAGGTACTTCAGGAAATTTAAAATGAAACAGTATTATTTAGTCCTAGTTATTGCCATGGCCCTGTCGCTGCAGCCGAATTAGCTCGGCACGACCGGGGATGTACCTCAAATGATGCCGTGGCGAAATAACCGCAAAGCGTTTCGTGTTATTTTTGTGGTTCCGGTGGCCCATTGAAGGAGGGGAGGCGGGGTAAAGTGGCCAACAATTGTACTAAACAATTATGCATATATCCATCGGCATAAGGCTCTAACTGCTCATGACCCCTTGAGGGAAAGTGAAATACGTAAATTTTATTGGCGTCGGTAGTGACGCAGTTTCACCCTCGTAACTCTGTACCTGTTGGTCGCTGTTCCATGGTATATAGTACCCATAGATGTAACGATCATACACAAAAGAATTTTTCAAATTTTCATTGTAGTAGCGCATTCGAACAAACAAGCAAGCAAAAATCTCTTCAGCTTAATTATATTACTACAGATATTGTCATTTAAAAAAAGCTCGCTTCTGTAATACAAGACGGCGAATGCAGTTAATTATATGATCACAAAAACGCGCCTGAATGTTTTGGTGACGTTTTACAAAACTCGTGTCCTGTTCCAGCGGAGCGACTCCGTCAGATGTCCCGAGTCGGCCGTCACTGCGACAGACACCGGTGTCGATATCAAAGAGCCGCCCGCTTCCCACAACCCGCAACAGGGACGGAGCAGCAAACTTATCGATAATCGATATTGTAAACATTGTATTGCTAGTGGCCTGACAATAGGAATAAAATTGCAATTAATTGAAGAATAAAGAAATAAGTTTAAATAGGTTTTTACGTAATTAAAAGAAAAAGAACTGAACTAGCCTAGGAATGTCATACAAACCTAAAGTCAGCGTCAAATTAAATGAATTGAAAATGTCCTAACACGATTGGCAGGAATGTGAATGTCCGCCAAATCTCCATCTCCATAATTATAAAACCATACTCAGTTTTTTTGTCGGGCGTTATTATTATATTATAAGTTGTATTGTTATATGTACAATTTCCGGCCCATAAGTTATTCATAATAAATATGGCTATCATTAATCAAAAAAAAAAACAAACATCTCCAGTTCAATGGACAATGATCGGGATATAAACAGCAGTAAGTAACCTAGAATGAAAATGTTGTATTGTTGTAGTACTGATACAATATTTAACGCCTATCGATATAATTGTTGCGGTCACAAGCATATCATCGTCACATCACTCACGTTGTACTCAGGTTTGTCGAGTAACACATGCAACTGATTAGGGGAGGCGCCGTCTCGCATTGTTGTCTCTGCTGCCAGTAACTGCCGTTCCGACTACAAACACACTGACACACCGACATACCTACACACTGATAACCTGCATATATGGCTAACACGATGAACACTGTCACATACAATCGTAGCAGTTCACCGACAACCGACGCCCATTCACATCCGCACGATTCAGCGACTACCGCACTAATGATTATGTAGATGCGTTGCCTTCACTTCATCCCCCAAAGGGCCAACGGATGGATACTCACAAATCGCAAGAAACGCGTTCGAATAGCAATCACTTTTACGGCGGCTGGCCGTATCACGAAGGTGGGAGGTACCTCTCCTGGTCGGCCCAATTCAGTCAATACCTATCAAACATAAGCCGAAACAAAAACACACCGTCGACAACCCGACACATGTCTTCGTGACACTAACACTAGACAGTGTTAGTGTTGTTGAATTGGACTCGACATACGAGTGTCCTTCTCTATCTACATCATAATAAGTAACACTTGTTACGAAACTAGATTTTTTATGACATAGGGGCAAACGACCGGGTGGGTAGTGAGCGGTACTCACTCACGCGCCCATAGACATCTGCAAGACTAGGCGTTTTGCAGACGCGTTGCCGGCCTTTAAGGAAAAGGCATGCTCTTTTCTTGAAGACCTCTAAGTCGGATCGGAAATACCGGGGGGCGCAGCTGCTTCCACAGTACTGTTGTGCGCGGTAAGAAGTGGCGTTTAAAGTTCGAATAGAGCCGATGAGCCGGTATTCGGTGGCTCTATGGGTACTGATGTCGGCACCAAATCCCAGCGGGTCATGCTTTTCTCCCTTTGCCGGGTGAGTTCGCAAGATAGGACTTTAGCGAGACTATACAGGTTTTTTGTGAAATGGCACGCACAAACTATATCTCTCACTTTACTATCATCATCAATAACCATTAAGCGGTCAGCAGAGTGCCGCTTCGTCACTCCATGCCACAAATTGAAGTGTTCAGTTCGATGATATTGTGAACTAATCCTTAGTGTGGTGTTCGACAACTAAACTTCATATTATACATAAAGCAAATAGAGAGAATTTGCATCTCTACCTCAGTAGGTAAACAGAAGCGAACACAGGAGTAGGAGTTAGGATGGCTCTGATTTCACAAATTTTAAACTCAGCTGCAGGAATATATATTTATTTTTTAAAGAGCGTGCAAATTCGCACTATTCTTACGTACACATTTCTCATGATAGAACTAACGGATTTTATCGCGGTTTATTTAGTTATAAACAAGTCCGTTTCAGATGCTTTGCTACATTCATGGTCACGGGAAGACGCTTGTTAAGTAAATAAACCCCGATAAAACCCGTTATTAAGAATCTTATAAACTGTATAGTAAACTGGTGCTTAGAGCCCCTTTACTCTAGTCATCAATAGCAATAAATCATGGCCGCCGACGTGGAGCAGTCGGCAGGGCTTCCTCCCTCGCCATATATCACGTACACATCGCAATGTTTATTAAATTTAGCTTTGAACCTGCTGTCATAACTGTACAGAGATGATCTCGCGGAGATGTCAGTGTGTACCCACGGGCCACGGCGTTTCTCGGAACACGCTCGCTCCACGTTCGTCAGAAAATAACTGCATAATAATTAGATAATGCCGAATAATGTTTTTTTATACATTGCACTGGACATAACCTAGGTAATACAAGTTCTACAGCGAAATCAGATTACCAAAAAACGGTTTTTGTAAGAGACGGCACTTCCGACACGACCGGAGTGAAATGAGGCCAAGAGAGTTACCTAAATGACGTGCTCTCTTAAACATGGTATAATTCCACTAATTAAAATTTCTATCTATCATTAAAAATGAAAAAGGGTGAGCTTGATGAAATTAAAAACACCTAAATTTTAGTATAGAAGAGGGCTGGATTCCTTTCTCTGCTTGGGACCCGGAGATAAACATAATCAAATCAAAAACTTGTGGCATCTGGAGAACTGACATCTCAGCCCACCCGTGACCACGACTGCTGTAAAGCTTCTGAGACGTCGGGCTAGTTAAATGATTAAATAAACAGCGATAAAATTAGTTTCATTTCAATAAGTAACATTGGGGTAAACTTAAGACGTCAACAATTACAAAATTCCAATATCACTTCGACCTGACCTCACTATGTTGAACTTGTTCACACTGCTGGTCATCTCCACAGAAATCTGTGGGGGTTACGGGCATCGATGCGGACCTCATAACCCGGGTAGGGTCGCAAGGGGACGACTATCCGCTCGGTAACGGGGCCGCAATAATTTGCAGGTTCGCCATCATGGCTTGGGGGTTTATGGTGTGTTGTCGGAGCGCGAAGCTCGAAGACTGTTCGGACCTTGTCTTCAGAACTTGTTCACCACTGGACCACACAAGACATAGAATAGAACTGTGCTAGAATGAATTTTACGAAAAAGCTTGATTAAAATTAAAACCCTAAGGTTTTAATTTTAATACTATACGTTCGCTACTAACATCAAGCGCCAAGCATGCCCGCCACTCATTACAAATGGGTTTGATTACAGGTACACTGCTGACTACTACATATTAAAAACAAAAACGAGGAGACTAAGATCATTATGAAGGGCACAAATCGTCGATGAACTTGACCACTCTGAACCAGAAATCCGAACTTTTCCATTAGGAAGAGGTAGTGCCATGCAACATAGGAGGAGGTAGTGCCGTACATAGTGCATGACACTACATCCTATGCATCGGAATTGGGCCGATACGACCGGGGAGGTACCTCTCGCTCACATGACACCAGCAGTGTGGATTGTGAGTATCCGGTGGCCCCTTGGTTGGATGAGGAAAGGAGGCCTGCGCATCGGAATTATTATGCGGATGCACTTGGACGTCGGTAGTCGTAGAAAGGCTCCAGTTACCCGTTTGTCTATACCATCTATACTATACTTTAAAAAAATCGTCTTACGTGTCTTTGTCATGTGATTTTCGGTACGCGCGACACTATTTGGCTTCCCCGTATATTCCTGATGTAACCCACATATGCCGTTATCTGTGGAGCCACACAGAACAAAACATTATACAAAAAAAACATCCAATTGTCTACTAGCGGACTTGTAGTGAAAATATCTGTAAAGAAAGGGCCACCACATCAGATTTAGCAGTCTATCAGCTTTTTTTAAATAAATTCCCCAACTATATACTCGTATGTAGTAAATAATAAACATATCTTCGTCTAATACACATTATCTTTGAGGTACTCGTACTGCCATGAAAACTATACAGTATATATAGCATAGGGACCAATCACAATTGTACACCACGAGTGTGACGCCACCATCGGATCCTAGTAGTCAGAGCGCTATCCCCGCTGTACCTACAAAGCAGACACGTAAGCATTGATTTATTACCATCCTAGGGAATCGAGATTTCTGAAATGTTCCTACTTTCATTAAAACTATTAGATTTCAGAACGCTTTAAACGATATTAAACAGCAGCAGATCGTAGCGAGCGCGTAGCCGGGCACGCTACATGTGCGGGCAACAAGGTGTGTCGCCACCCTCACGGTCGCGCACACGCAATGGAACGCATCGAACGACGCGACGCGACGCACGGACGCACGGACGCGCCGCAATCAAATTATAATACTATTCATTTCTTTTAATTGAGCCAACGACAGCCCTTAATTGATACGTGTTTGCTAAACGCTAGTAGATAATAAATAAATTATACTCGATGATATTCAAGTGCAAAATGAGCGGTAACGAGTGATATATAGCCTCAATAAATTGTTAGTAACCAACAAGGTATGTTATGATGGTGTGGCTCATGCTTAACGGGTGACATCGCAGTTGTCAAAAAGGAAACCCAAAAATAACACCGCTACATGATACTCGTAGGTTACTTTTCTTTTGACCCAGATCTTGTTTGATAAGTTAACGGTACCTACCACGGAAATCTTGAGAATATCCAATGAATTTACGTACAAGTAGTAAGTAGTGCTCAGATTGAGAAAATATCACCGCGCTAAGTTATACATAACAATGTAAACGGTACATATGTATAATCTGTTTGATATATTAGCGAAGCTTTATTGAACAAAAGAAACCTTCAAAACATAACACACTTATCAGTTTATGCGTGCAATGTTCCAGTACGAGATTTGTCAATAAATAATTTATGACCATAAACACTCCTATCCGATTCCCGTATCAATATTATTTCTTAATCACCTCAAAATTACATACTACTGACCTAGCTTTATTATTACAGACTGAGAATTTATAACGAGCGTTGTCCAAGTTTCCTTGGAGTATCTAAAAAAATACAAACTCTTTTATAACAAGATAACGCCAACATAATATTTAAATCGGATACTCGAGTCTGTCGCAGTTAGTTATTACTTTTATTAGAGATGACACTTGCAGCCGCGCTGGAGATGAAAGCGCGGTTCCACGAAGAGGCGCTTGGCTGCGGTCGGCCGCGCGTCGTCCCGCTCCGCTGGCGCGTCCGCGGGACCAGTCTGTCACTGCCTTTATATTTATACTAAACTTACGACTATCACATTTATCCTGTTCTATTTATGCACAAAATCTACAATTCCTAAAAATAAGTTACAGTAAAAATTATGCATAGATTAAGTTCGGAAATGAATATCTTATATATAGATAGCAGGCCGCATTCGTTTGCTTATCATCTTTGACGGACGCATTTGGGTTGGCTTCCCAAACTCTATGTATGTTATCCCTATGTTTCTAATCTATCAATATTTTCTCTGTGCTCCCTACTCTATCTATATAATCTCTATGGTAAAAATGTGTACCTACCTACGTACGTGAAAACTGTGTGTATATCGTAGCAACTAAGCATTGCATTACTCCCTCTCGTTTGTGGGAACTTTATAATAAGTAGATAAATTAATTATTTGAAATTCTATCAATTTCTATGTAGGTATGACTGTAATTTAGTATCTGAATTTATGAGATGTTCATTTTGTGTTTTGATATCAATAATTGGCTAACCATTGTCACTGGTGAGATCAAACCATCACTGAAGTCCGACAATGACCGCGTTGCACTCTGTTGAATACTTTGGAGGCTTCCTTAGAGCTTTGAGAATAAATACGTTCATTTTGTTTGTTAAAATATTGCTCAATTGTAAAAAAAATGTCATATCCGTCCGTAAAAAAATTCTGCAACATCGCTTTGCGTAGTGCTTCAGTATCTCCCTATTCATCTTTTATTTACCAGTTAAGAAATGACCAGTACATCTTTTGCTTTCGGACAGGATTTCTTCGAGTTGTTTCCTTTAGCGCTTCGGCCACCTTTTTTTTTTTTGGCTGTACGAACACTACGTGGACGGCCAGATCTGTCTCAAACAGAGGAAGCCTCATTGTACATGTTAATAGCCCGATTCGCAAACATTTCATTAATACTAAGTGATGAGATAAGAGTTTTAAAAATTGCATTGGATCCATACTTGCTTTGATACGAATAGCGATTCTGTTTTTTGTCTTGTTACGCCAAACAAGTATAATTTTTAACGCTATGTACACAGTGTACGCGCGCATCGTAAAAATATACTCCTATCATTTGTCCCTAATGCACCAAAAGAAGTACAACTTCAAAAATTTATTCTTTGAGGGTCGCCTTCGTATTTGTTTGTATGTCAAAATAATAAATCATATACATCATCAAATCATGAATTGGTAAAAAAGAAACTACCTCAGAAGTGTGTTCGTCGTGTGTACAAAGATCCTGAAAATTGAAATGACGATTTTGTCGTAACGTCTAACCGTTCAAGATACCTTCCATCTTCAGCTCAGCGGCAAGAATGTCGATTTCAAGGGATCTTATTGAGAGATCACGGAGAAATTAATTGCCCATAATTTATAAATAGTTAGTAGGATAAAGTTGTTTGAGTAATGTTGTAAATTTAATCATTGCTTTAGATCATTTTATGTTATTAAATAAAATTAACAGAGAAAAGATTTTAGTTTTACTTTTCTACATTACTTTTATTATTATCATTTTTTCCGCAAACAATACACATACATATACATACACACACATACAGGTGCACAGACATACATACCTACTTCTGATTACTAATTATATATGTAGTTCTTACTTTTAGCTTTGAAGAGATGATAAATAATCTATGAGAAATGTTTTAAATTTAGTCATTATTTCAGTTTCCTTGTCAGTATGTTTAGGCAGCTGACATTTGAACACTTTCAAATACTATGTTTTTTCCCATAGTGGGGAATGCAGTACAATATTATTTGCATTTCTAAGTTTCATCTTTTGTACTTGATGTTTTTCAATAATATCAATTTCTCTATTAATAATTCTGTGAATGAGGACGTTTGTATAGAATGCATACGACTGATGAATATTTATTAGCTTTCTTTCGCTGCATAATTTGCTACTTGAAGTTAGGTTAGTTACTGAAAGAGTGTCTTTATGAGTCTGTTCTGTGCTGTTCTTGTCTTTTTCTTACTGTCACTGCGGATTGTGCATTTAATTGTCAAATTCATCGAAGGTAGTGAGACATTATTATTATTATTATTATATTAAGTCATATATGAGTATACAAACACTACGTAAGAATGTGTCCCATTGTTGGGCAGAGGCCTCCGTTAATTTTTTCCACTTTTCTCTGTCTGTATATATATTTAATAAAGATTAATTTCCATCACAAATTATACGTATATTTTACATATCTGTCGCTAAAATTCCTTCATTAGCGGATCGTATCGCACGGCGAGCGGCGCAGGTTCTAAACATTTTAATGCGATCCGTTCCATGCAATAATTTTTTAGAACATAATTTTGTTCCGACCGATTACGACCCGTTACTTATCTAAAAGATTAAGAAATAAACCGTAAAGTTATTCGTTAAGTGTGCTTGCTATTAATCAGGCGATGTTTTACGCGGACTCTCCGTTCCGCCAGATACGACGCGCCCGACGCACGAACAAACAAACAAACAAGATGGCGTCCTTTTTGTGTTGTAAATGGCTGCGGCGTGGCACGGTGCTTTGATCGGCAGTTTGACAAATAGCCTCGGGGTTTGTTTTTAGTTTTAGTATGTGGTCGTAGCGAATTAAAATCAAAATTATTGTCATCGTAATTTTGATGTTAATTTTATAGCTTGTCTCGTGGTGTGACGAGGTACATTGATGATACGAGGAATCTCATCATCATCAGACTAATTTTCCAGTTAAGAACTGAGGCGTTTTCTTTATGTGATAAGGCAGTCTTTACTCCGATCTATGGTTCTTTTTTTTAGGTGAGACTAAGTTATATTACCGTACCGAGTCGTAGTGATATTTTTAAATCAGCGGAGCCTGAGAGCGAGAGAGCGTAACAAATAGTCTCTTTCACTCCATCAAGCGATATGTTCAGTGTTAAATTAAAGAGCCGTTATCACGTAAAATTATATACCTAGTCCATAAACACCAACTTACATACAACCAGCTTTTTTGGAAGCGCAAGTCATATGTTCTATTAAATTCTAAATGACCAACGGAAGTAGAAAAGCAGATAGTTCTGATTAGTATATTAATGTAGTGCCAAGACAGAGAGGTGCGAGGACACATTTTATTTTTGTCTTTCTCTCAAAGCCGAAAGCTCGTGTGGTCGAAAGCACACTCGTATTTTGCTTTTTATTGTGAAGCACTTGATACTTGCATCTTCTAAGTCGTAGCCGCCAGCTACAATGTCATAAGCCGATCAAATCTCTGTCCGTCGTTAGGTAATTTTTAAATGTTGCTCTTTGTCAGTGTTATATTTGGATATGAAAGTTTAAATTGTATGATAATGAGAAAGTACGGGCCCCGCTGCCCGCACCCGCTCCCCTCAAGCCCCGGGACATCAATCTCGCGCGGCGGCGTGACGGAGTCGGGAGAACTGGAAGACAAAAATGCGTGATAGAATACAAACAGCACCGTCTTGTACAGTCGAGTACAGTCGCGGGCAAAAGTCCCGTTTTCATTTGAAGAATACTAGAGATCGCCAGCGATCGAAATTTCAATTGATAAAAACTAGTAGTGTTTGACAGGTGACACGTTCATTATAAAACGTGTCTTAGACATTGAATTCGGGCGGTCTGCCGTAGTGTGTGTCGTATTATTTGATAAAAATAAAAAAAACTAGTGTATAGCTTACAATATTCGCTTTTTGCACACCTTCTCTTTATGATCTTCAGCTGTATAATATTCATTCATTCGAGCAATTCTTTACTTAATGGATACTTAATGGATGGCATTTTGTATATTGGTATGATTGGCGTATTAACACCGGTGATGTCCATACCAAGCGAATCAATAATTTTTCGGAATACAAAGCATTTTATATTCCTCCAAATTGCAATCTACAATTTTGTGTGTGAATGACAACAACAAACACAAAAACTTTCACATTTATGATATTACTAAAATATAATATTCAGCAGTAGAAATAGTTTTAACTACCTGCTTCCCGCGGTATCAAGTTGCTAGTTTCATTTTTTAATTTTTTTTAATGGAGTGGCAAACAAGCAGTAGTTAGTGACTACCGCCGCCCATAGACATCTGCAGACTAGCCGTTTTGCAGGCCTCGGCAAGGCTTGATCCATGGTGGGGTAGTTTCGAGTTCCTAAAACAACCCACACCATTGGCTGTGAAGAATTTCCCCAAGGAAAGAGTGCGTGACTGACAACTGACCTCAACATTTAAAGGACCGTATAGCAGCCAATGGAGACCACTTCGAATAAGGTAAAATGGGGGGGGAGTTGAAAAAGAGGGTAACGCATCGACATAATTATGATGTTCATGGGCGTCGGTAGTCGTTGAAATGCTACGATTGCTCGTTTATCCTCTATACTATAAAAAATATTGGTATATTAAACAACACGCTGTAAAAGTAAGAAGTGTTATTTGCAATTGGATAAATATTTTTTTCTTTGTTACAATATTTATGGCAATACTATTTAACATAAGATTATAATTCAGTATGTTTATTTTGTTGTAATGCATTTGTATTAAAATCGTGTTGTAAAGTAAAACAATTGCGCGCGCGGCTGTCGTCTTTCACACGTCAGCCATTTTTCATAGCACGCGTGAACGCTCGGCCGCCCGCCAACGGATTTAGCCGCACGCCGCGCGCCGTACGCAACGTCATACACTTACCGCATCCTACATTTCAGCTAATTGCTTTTTTCATTGCTTCCTGCCGCTGAACCGCGGATAGGAGCGGATCCCTGAAAACAACCATGAGTCATTACGTCTACCATTATTTATCTACCGGGAGTTTTGTCAAATATACCCTTGTATTTCTATGGTGCCCTTTGTGTTATATTTTACTTCTCGGCAGTGCGCCATAGCGGAATTTTCCTATAGATTCATGTACTATATTACTAGTTCTACATTAGTTTCATACACATTGAGTACATTACGTAACCATTTTGATCCAAGTGTGATTTCCGAAACTATCCACTAGAAGCCCATCGGCCGCCAAAACTGAGGAACTACCAGCAACAGGGCCAACAGGGTTCGCCAACCTCGCATCCATAGTCTGCGGGGCTGGCCATTCTCCACCTCTTCCTATCCGGCCCCCATCGTGGATCACGGTCGAGAGTGAGAGGCCCATTCCGTCTCAGCACCGCTACCATATCGTGGCGTTGCCCATCTAGGATATACCTCGAGGATGTACTGGGCCGTTTCCGTGGCATCGCCAAGGTTCTTGCAGCGCGTCTCCATCTCCTGGCGGAGCCGAAACAGGCACGCTCCGAAGTATCCATCCACGATGATCACTTGTATCTTGTAGTGAGAAGTTTGTGCTTTTTTTCACTGATTACACTTACGTCAGCTAGTGTCCAGTGTCGTGGCCGTTAGGGGGCAGACTCATTTCCCGCGGATGGGAAGGATGCGTCCCGATATTTATATGAGGTCGGCTAATGCAACTATTATTATCTTTTCCGAGGGCGCAGGGTCTGCACGCAGCTGTGCATAAAATAGACTATTGCTATTTAAAAGTAAAGTAAACATTTTTATACAGCATAAGGAACGAGCAGGCCACGCCCACATAAACCTAGAGATCAGACTCCCCTCCAACCGGCTACTCACAAATCGCCCCCACCCACTTTACGACGGAATCATGTGAGCCTCCTCGACCGTACCAGCCTAATTTGTCTGCTAAGCAGTATGATACTAACTCATTGCTCAGACGAGACCATAACATAAAATGTGCTTAGCTGGCTTGCCCCCGTCTCTCAAGTCTAGTCGGATTTACATGCGCTTTATATATTCGTTGGCGAGTAACTATTATTTAAGCCGTAATTCAGTTCGGGACAAATATAAAGATTAGCGGCTGACAGACGCGAGCGAGATAAATCTCTATCTCAGCAGCTCGGAGACAGCTCCGAGACAGCTCCGCGACAGATATAGCGCGTAGGCAGGTGTATTGCCAAATTATAGGTGCACACATATCATGTAACGTATGTGTAGCGTAGCTACACGAAGTCAGCGGGTGTCAGTGGCGGATCAGCTAGATTTTTTTTTTGTTCGAGGGACTTCGACCTAACGACATAATTGAGTGCCACTTTTTTGTCTGACAGGATAAAGGATAAAAACAATTCACACTTGATTTATTTATTTAACAAAAGTAATAATAAATTAACTTTATATACTTTTTCCACAAATAATTTATTTTTCAACTTAAAGACCTGTACAGAAAACAAAACAACGTCCCCAAAAGCTGCCTGTCTGTATGTAAACGATCTTATCAAAATCTACTAAACGGATCTTCAGTACGTTAACGAGTTTTACTCTATAATTTGTTAACACACACACACATAAATACATACAAACAAACACACACACACACACACATACACATATATACACACACATACACATATACGCATATACACACACACGCACGAATTAAGTGCATTCACGCACGCGCACAAACACCTACACACTGATCCTTCTTCTCATTTGATTATTTTCCTTTTTAAGATTAAAAATTTGTATTAATAAAAACACACACACACACACACACAAATAAACTTATTGTTATCAAAAAGACATGTCGTATATAATTATAAGTAGTATGGAAGAGCGGGAACTCCTATCAAAAGTGCTTATGCACTTAAAAGGAGCGCCCAATAATTTATCATTGCTTCTGACATAAAAGAAAATTAATAAAGATTTATTTATTTATTATTTGACCAATCTTAATGAAATTTTGTGTAACTTAAAATATAGGGGAGGTATATTTTATTTTGATGAATAAATAATAAAAGTACAATAGCATTGTCAACAATAATAACGTCATACAATAATATTCACCGAAACGCGTGGCCGTGATAGTTAGTATATACTATAGTATACTAGAGTTAAAGTATATACTATAGTATAATATACTATAGTATATACTTTTTTATAAAGTATAGGGGGCAAACGAACAATTGATATTTTTAGACGACCAACGACGCCCATGGACATGCGCATTTTTTTGTCGATGGGTCATCGGCTACTCACAAACTGCTCAAAACGCGATTGCATTGCTGTCACTTCACTGCGGCGTCATGTCAGCGATTAGTACCACCCACAAAATCCAAATCGGCTGCCATCCAGCATGGCACTACCTCTAACAAAATAAATATATAAAATAACGTTAATGTGTTTGTTAACTCTATATAGTATGGAGACTATAAATCAGGAGAGTCAAACTACTTCAAAAACTAAATACTTACAAAATAGTCCTGCGCCTGTATATAATGTGGGAGGTAAATATCAGTTCATAGTTCCAATGAAGAAAGAACGTTTGAACTGAAATTTTGCTGACATTCAAATATGACGCCATCTATTTAATTCTTATTATGGACAGTTTTTATCCCTGGAGTGTGCAGGTTTTTTGAGACTAAAAACCAGTACACATTTTGCAATGCAGCTATATATATATATATATATATACACAGTAACTAAGTATTATGCGACAGTGCCATCTATGATCGAATAGCGCAAGACAAATCGTCAAGAAAAATGTAAGGCAATAATTAGAAATGTATTTATATTTAACAGTCTTCATTTTTAACCAATGTAAATAAGATATTATTGTTATAAAAATAAAACATAATCAAAACTGTTCTTAATTTAATTTTCTGCAATACGCTTAGATAAAAAAAAATTGAACGCGGTTTTCGTTCGTAAATATATTTTTAATCTGTATTTAACCTATAGGGTTTACAAGTTGTAAATTGAAATTTGTAGAAATTATTTTGTGATTTCGGATAATTTCTAATGAATTGAAAACACATTTTTTGATTTTTTAACACTATGGGGACAGAAATTGCAGTTTCTTTTAGTACATTACGTGCTCAATTAGAGAGTGAGAAAACTAGTTTATTTAAAATCGATGAAAACATTAAGAAAATTGTACAAACTACGGGAAGATTTAACAACGATAGGTTATTGATGTTTTATCTGTTTGTGCTTGTGTATTTAGCAATAAGATCTATCATTTATTAAGATTTTCTTTATAGATTTAATACGTCCGGCGATTATTCGAGGAGTGGACCTCGGTTAGGCGGCAGAAATTCTTACAATGATGCCAGTAATAATTACAAAAACGACGAGCAATCTAACAAACGTAAATATGAAACTAAAACTGTCTTTAGCAGGTAAGTTTTTGCTGTGCATTGGTCATTACATAAGTAGAATTCATTTTAAAATAAACGCTAATCAACAAATTTTAAGTTATCAATGAAGGTTACCTCGTTTCTATACCGTTCCGAAATAAACTTTGCATATCGTCAAGATTTTTACGTGTCATATCATAAATTTACTGAAATTATTATTTAAATTCAAGTATACTGTTCCATAACATTTTTTGATGTAATAATTATAGATTGTCAGCTCGGGTACATGATAGTGATGGAGAAGATGATGGTCCGGGTGCAAAGAAAGGTAGAGTGCCTTCAGCCGTATCCAGAGAGCTGCCAACAAGAGCAGCAGTGCTTCGTGCACAAGGAGATGATGAACAAGCAAGAACTCGCAATAGAAGAATCTTTGGATCACTTCTTGGAACCCTGCAAAAGTTCAAACAAGAAGAAATTGTTTTGCAGACCAAGGTAAATGATTGTACACTATTTCTAACTATAATATGTATATTTTATTATAGTATGGACTTAACATCCATTTTTTATAACATTGTGTTAAATTACTACTTTGAACTTGTTATGCTTCCTAGACATGCCTGCACCTGTTGTTGGTTTCGATATTAGACACTTTGGATAAGTGCTACTGCCAAGAGATTCAAGTTAAATTCGTTTAGCAGTGATTCCTGTTTGTCTTTACTCCTGACACATTCCATCTGCAAATTTTGCACACTTTGGGTTTATTACATGCCAAATTAAATTTATTTAAATAAACAGTTTTGTAGAATCAACTTCCTGCACCTAGTAAACCAATCATAAAATATGTAGAACATGCTAAAAACTGGTGTCTGATTGATTAATAAAAAATCAACCTGTTGACAAAAAATAATAAGAGTCCAACCAAAACTGATTTTTCTCCCGAAATCGAAATTTTATCCTGGGTTTAGGCAGAAACAATCATGTGTTCATATTAGAAAGTATATACTGGTTTTTTTTTATGTATGAACATTTTTTCTTCATCTTCAATTAGAATAAACAAAATAAAAGGTGTTAGTCCCAATACTGCATTGCACCATCTATTGCTCTTATAATAATAAAACTGCTGTATAGTGGTGGGGATTTCCATGTGGCTTGTGAACAATAAAGGAGTGCTGTACATACGCCCAACATATGGTTCTGCGAATGTTTATGAGACTCCGTAGGTGTTAAAAGCCCCCTAGTTATATAGCATAGGGTTGAACAGAAGAGAGTAAACCAGCCACAAAGGGTTCCATATCAATCACTGCACAGTGTTCATTCATCATAGGCCTTGGCACAATTATATAAGATGATGGAAGGTCCTAAAATTAATTAGTAAGAGGTAGTGCCATACTGAATTACAGCAGAATCAGGGAGGTACCTTTCTCTCACACCGCCGTAAAGTAACAGCTATGTTGTTTTGTTTCGTGTGATTTGTGAATAGCCGGTGGCCCATAGGGTGGCAGGAGGAAAGGAGGGCAAGGCACCTACATGACAACAGCAACGTGAATGTCAATAGGTGTAGGTAGTGTCAAAAAAAATTCTCGTTTGCCTCCTATACTTTAAAGAAACAAAATAAAAGTGTATACACTCCTTTTATATGAAATAATTTACCAGTGTAAGTTCAACATGACCTCTTCAGTGATATACTTATACATAACTTTGTGTATGTCTAATTTTAGGGGGACTTCATTATGTTTGCTATTAGAATTATTGCTTCTATAACTATTCTTTTTCATAAATTTCATGATATTAGGTAAACAGGATGCTTAAGCTATGCATTACAAGGCATAACTATCGAATTCTGTGACATACATAGAAAAAGAAACGGCCGATTAAATTCATTGTGATAATTTAAAAGTTTGATTTTCCCTTCTCTGGTGGACTGCGTGAGTCCACTTGTCAAGACCCTTTTTGTCAAGTATTTGTATATGTAACTGCTGTTGCAAGGCTATGAAACCTATTTCTACAGGTTCATACAGGTTCATGATTCTTGATACTTGTCAAAGGGAAGTAAGGACACTTCCCATTGACTTCAATTTTATACACAGGATACTTTAAGACATTAGTATGCACAATGCAAGTATGTATCGAGTATGGCAACATGAAAGGAAATCAAAATTGCTTTGGCATTCTTCAGAACTTAGAATTTGTTGGAAAGACACCAATTGAACTGTATTTAAACTGCAAATTTGTTATTTTTTTACTCAAAAGTTCAAGTAAAATGTTGAATAGCAAGTTCTATCCAGCCAAAACAGCTACTTATCCAATCATTTATTTGTAAAAGACAATCTCATGTCACCATGACTGACTACTGCTAAATCCACGAAGTTAACATCTTTGGCCAAATTCCATCCGAAACTGGCTGAAACCGAAAGATAGGCTAATAATAAATAAAGCAACAACTATAGATATAAATGGTCATTTTTTCACTTTTTGTTTACCATTTAAGCTGTATGCACTCAGTCAACTGTTGCAAAGGTGTTGGGTTTTTGAAGTCATATACATTTTACAGGAGGATAAAAAGGCACAAGTGGAACGCAAAATAGAAGAACAGGCACGAATGGAAAAAGAACGGGAACAAAAAGAGAGAAAAACACTATTTGCTGAGCGGGAACACAAAAAAGCAACAATCAAAGCACTGGAAGCAAAAATGGGGCGAGTGCAAGAGTTTGAAAAGTGGGAGGCTTCACAGAAATGTCTAACCAACTTTATACTGACCAAAGCTAAGCCACATGTTTATTGGATTCCAAAAAAAATGACGGAAAAAGCAACAGAGAAACTGGAATCTAGTAGAAAATTCCATGAAAGTAAGCTTTAATAAGTATTATAGTGTATGAGTATTTTTTTATTAATGTATCTTGTAGTATACAAGAGAATAAAATTTAGGTTTTAGATTAAGTGACGAAATGACTGAGTTATAACATTTATAAAAATGTATTTCATATTTATTTTTATAATTAATTACAGCTTTATATAGTAAATACTATCGCAGTAAGTAAATCAGATTCTTATTATATTTGTTACAAATAATACATTCTTAGTTCTAAGAATAGTAGATGTGAAGAATAAACTTTGTGTCACAATGTTTGTCCAGACTAATCTTTGAAACTGTTGGACTGATTTTAATTAAATTTTGCGCAGATATGCATCAAGCCAAAGTAATAGTTGGTTAAATGCCATGCAATATTTTACGCAGAATAATAATAATCAAATTACCTGGCAAAATACATATTCAAATAGTAATCATTGTATTTAACTAGCACCCTCTTGCGGTTTTACCTGCATAATGCACACCCAAAAGCCCTCCCTTCTGAGTGCACTTTCGTAAAATCGGTTACGCTACAGTCAGTCTTAGGATAAAAAGAACACTAAATAAACTTTATAGTATAGGTTGGGCAAATGAGAAATCGGAGTCCTTTGTGAACTACAGATACCCATAGACATCCGCATTATTTTTGTCATGAAGATAAGTTTCTCTCCTTATTTCTAATGTGCCTCAGCTACTCACGAAACGCAACGGACATCATTTTATGACGGCATGTTCGTGCCGGCCCGATTAGCCTACCTATTACAGAAACAGTTTATGCCCAAACTTAATACAATATTGTTTTATATTGAGTATTAACATTGGATTTTTTATAATTTGTAGAATATTTGACAAGAAAACAGCTTGAGTTACAAGATGAGCTTCAGCGGATAGAGCAAAGGTGTCTCCGGATAAGGGGTCCCGGGTACAAGGATGAGCAGGAAAATCATACGAACAAACAACTTGATGAAATTCTTGATTCAGACGATAAAGGGAAGAAGAGGGACAAGTTTGCAATGGATGTGGATGAGAAAGAAGGTGATGACAGTGATGCTGAGGGACATGATGGAGAAAAGCAGAAAAATGGTGATATTAAAGGTAAAACATGTGTTACGCATTATAAGTAAAAAGTGAACCAACGCCTTATGGTTCACTTTTTCACTCCTCACAGTCTGTGTGGCCACGATTGGTCACTTTATCTGCTGCAATTTCACTTTTTAATTTTTTTATTAAATTACTTCTTTTCGTTGTCGTTTGTAATGGCTTACAAATGCACTTTCGAACTATGGCTATTTAGACAAGTTCCAGGTAGATTTCATTCACATAAATTTTGATTCTATCTTAGAAATTTTCAGATATATTTTCTTAGCAGACGTCTAGCTCGCAGCATCTTTATAACAAATTTCAGCTAGATTGGTCATTAGTATCAGCTACACCATGATAGATAAATCAGTGAAGAAAGACATGTTATTTTTTTATACTAGTACCCTCCGACTTCATCTGTGTGACGTCCATATCCTAATCATATTTGTCATAGCAAATGTAATTGGGCTATCTAACAACTAAAGAGTTTTGCAAATCAAACCTCTAATACCTGAGGTTGGCATATTGAAAGAGAGAAGCAAATGTATTAGTATTTAAATCAAGCTTCTTAGGGGAAATTTGGGTATTAATTAGATAACAATGACAATAGCTTAATTTATTTCTATGTATTATATTTCTGTTGATGAAGTTGAAGCATTTTAATTATTAATATGTATTTATTTTTTCAGAAGAGACTGTAGAAGAAAATAAGTTAGACAGAAGTGAAAATGTACAAATGGAAAGTGAAAATGTACAAATAGAAAGTGAAGAATGTGGTGATAAAGAATTAGCAGTAGAAAATGTTCCAGAATTAGCAGGAGATGTTAAAGAACTAGTAGCAGAAAATAAAGTCGAAGAAATTGCAGCTGCAGTAGAAACTCATCAAGAGATCCAAGATAGTGTTACCAACACAGATAATTCCTAGCCTTAGATTATCAACAGATACAATAGCAAATTATGAAATATACCAAGGTTCCACATTAAACATTCAATATGAATATTACAATTTTAAAGACCTACTTTAGATTATCCAACTTTTTGCATCAATGGAGTGATTTTTTATTGGAACAGGGAAAACCATTGTCAGATGATAGGAAATGGTTATACATAGTAATTTAAAGCCTTTTACATTAAAAATTAAAAATATATTTGTAGTGAAGACTGTAGTCTACAGTTAGGCCTCAAACTAAATGTCAGTGATTCGCGGCGCGACTGGGAGAGGGGCGTGATAAAGGACATTTCTTATTTTAATATTACAATATACAAACGAGCAGTCGGAATTTTGGTGACCACCAATGCCTATTACCTAAAAATGTGTTGCCCTCATACTCCCCCAGTGAACCACCGGATACTCACAAACCGAGACAGCATAACTGTCATTTACGGCGGTATCATGTGGCTGAAAGTATTGCCTGCAGTTTAGCTGCAATGTTGTAGCATGGTACTACTTAAATATTTATTTTTTTCGTGTTCAGTGATAGCTCGGCATGGCCGCGACCGGCCCACAGTCGCCGAACGAAGGCAACGGCCCTGCAAACAACTGACACTATCTGAGGCCCTAAAAATCGGAGTTCATTCACATTCAGACCCGACACACACGAGTCGCGCTCGCATGGCTCCAAGCCTAGGTTGGACAGTGCAGAGGCCTTTTCGGTGTTGTGGAAATACCACAAGAGCGTAGTAATCATCAAAGTGCTACTATCCCATTCATTGGTTATACGACATTCTAAAAATGACTCTTATTTCACTTGAAGCATGACACTTTAAATAAAACTACAAAGATCCCAATCCAGGATCTCCATAACAGGGGATTTCATAACTATAATATTCCTATTATACTTGTGTGAGTGTGAAACTAGACTCCTTGGAGTTGTATTTAATTACTCTCAAAATAGAAAGTACTTTTATTCTTGAACTCTTTATAATTTTAAGAACTACCGAGCCATTTATAAAAAGGCAACACAAATTTTATTAATCACACAGTGTTATGTTGGAACTAAAGATTTATTAAGATTTGCAATCAATTATTTTTTTTGTTGCCGTAATCATAAAATAATTACGAAATTAGAAATAATAAGGTATACTAGTTTTATTGAGAACGTGCCAACACATTCTCCACAGGTCCATGATATTATTGGTCTGCTATTTTCAACGTTGGACACCAAAAAAAAGGTTTGTTTTAATAAAATTTAAGAATGAACACAGCATTCAAAAGGATGTGTGTAATAAACCTACCAACCTGCAGAGATGAATCTTCAAGTAGTTTCTTCTTAGCCCCTTTTTTATAGATTAGAGGGACAAACGAGTAATCGGAGCCTTTTTTACGACTACCGCTCCACATGATTAAACAATGCCTTCCAGCATTGTTCAAATAATGATAATGAAATTTATCTATAAGTGTAATAAAGTAAGTGGACTAACTTTATTAAATTAATCAATTAAATTATTTTCGTTTTATTAAAACCTTAGTTAAAATAAGCATTAATATATTCAGACTTGAAAAGTTACATTATTAATAATGAATGAATTAAAAAGATACAAGTCTAGACTACTATGACAATATGACTTACGAGAGCATAGCAAAAGTTTAACAAATGCAAGATAATGGGAAAACTAGTTTTTGTAATTATGAAACAATAAAGCATACATAACTGCTGTTAAAAAGTTTTTTATTTGATGTGACTTGTAAAATTTATAAAAGACTGCATTTGTGCCATAATAAAAATAATTTGTTAGTGCCATGGTAACTTTATAATGAAAACTTAGTCTAGTGTGAATATTCTAGAAGCGATGTCATCCAGCATCCAATCCATTCCTTCAAGCAGATTTTCTCCTGTCACTGCAGAGCAACGGATAATACGCCAATGATGAGTTTTGATGTCGTCCAAGTCTAAAGCCTGTAATTTCAAGACATTAAATAATATAAATCGACACCCACAATAAAAAAAGCACTCTACTAAATTGATTATTTGCCACTTTTCGTTATTTATGCCAAATGACTGATTATTCTCAGACTAATCATTTGGTAACTATAAGTGACTAGTCTAACAAATGAACTGTAAATAGATCTGATAATGTGGCATAAAAATTACTAATCTACAAGCTGACTGGTGAATTATTTTATCACTGTAGTAGTGTAATACTGTATAATGAATACATTTATTAATAAATTCTCATCCAAATTATGTAATAAAATAAGGATCTTTTACTAAAATATGTACAAATGTGTTGATATACTATTAGCAAAACTAGCACAAGGGCAGAGGTGTCGTCAACTGTGATTTCACAACATAACACATTTGTCAACCCTTTGCATTTTCTTGAAGTCACTTGCATATTTTTAATATAACTGTACCAAATAAAATTTTTCATGTCTATGACTGATGAAAATGTCTTGCCAGTTAGCATGTAAGCAAAGTTCGTTTGTCACCAGCATTGAACACGAAAAATTACTATTAAGCTGAATATACTTTGCTGGTGTCAAAATATTATATTGAACATATTTCACACAATTCAAATATGTTATTTGCTAAAATGTAAGCAGTGATAACACTTCTTATACAGTTGAAGAGTATTCATATTTTAGGAAGAGGTAGTGCCATGCTGCATAGAGGAGGTAGTGCCATGCAGGTGCATGACACTATAGGTGTAGTTTCGGAATTACAATGCAACAGAATTGGGCTAACACGACCGAGGTACCTCACGCTTGCATAACACCGCCGTAAAGTGACACCTTTAGTTCGCGGTGTGAGAGTAGCGGGTGACCCATGTGAGGGGGGGGGGTCGAAGGAGGGCAATGCATCGGCAAAGTAATTATGTGGATGCTCATGGGTATCAGTAGTCATAAAGAGGCTCCGATTTCTAGTTTGTCCTCCTATTCTATAAAAAAAATTCATTACCTCCTTGATCTCCTGCAGAGTGAGTGCTCCCGGCAGGTCAGCTTTATTCGCTAATACCAGGAGTGTGGCTCCTGCCAACCTCTCCTCCTGTAGTAACGAATGTAGCTCACGTGCACAATCAGCCAGCCTTCTGGCATCAGCACTGTCCACCACCCAAGCCACTCCATCTGTACTCTCAAAATAATTTTTCCAATATGATCTGAAACAAAATATCCATGCCTCTGAGTCAATGTTTGCCTTGTAGAGTACAGAATTTATAAAGGAAATAAAAATACTTTATTTCCAAGCCACAATTAAATTTTTGATTACCTAAGAGATTTTTGACCTCCAACATCCCAAATGTTGAGCTTATATCCACGATGTTCCAGAGTCTTAATGTTAAAGCCTAAAGTGGGTGAAATTGTGTCTATAGGTTCTCCATTGAAGCGTTTTAAAATTGTCGTCTTTCCTGCATTATCGAGTCCTCTAGGTTTTGACTTATTAAGGATATTATGTGATTTTGTTTATAAGAATGCAATTAGGAAATAACCTGAAGGTTTTAAAGTATGTATGCAATAATAATACAACAAATAATATTTTTAGAGCAATTGATATGCTAAGGGAAAAAAAATCAAATGTGAATTGGGGCTCTTATACCAAGAGATTACGAGAAACTTGTGGTGGTACCAAACTGAAATTTATACTAAGAGCCTGAAAATATTCAACTTCCTATTAATATGGTGTTTTCTCCTGTGATTGAACCACCCACCACATTTCTGATTTTATCCTTTATTTTTACTGCTATATCTTAGCATTATGGAATCAAGCTAGCTTAAGGAATTTTTTGATTCTAGGCAAATGGGAGGTATGCCACACGTTTTGGGTATTTTGCATTTAACATGTAGTGTCTTATGATGGTTTCATTTTTTTCTAGCATAGAACAGAAAGTGGATATCACATGAAAGTTAACTTGACACATCCACATTTTACAAAAAAAGGGTTCATGACTTACACAAATCAAGTGATCCTTATGGATTCCATTTTTTAGGTACAAAACAACAATTTAGCAGGTGTAAGCGTACAATCTATCACAATGAACTTGCTCGTCATCTGAACTAAAACATAATATACATACAATGTTTAACAGATGTGGCTAGTTCGCGCGGTTTAATGATACAACATTCTCTACAATTTCATGTCTCAAAATATTAATACCATTGTAAATACACAAAAGGATACAACATAAGTATTCTCATTTCTTTCTCTTTCTGTCGTAACTTCTTTAATATTGTCAAAAATCCCATTTTTATTTTTGATTTAGGTATGTGTTCATTCTACAGCTATAAAAATTGCATACCTATGTAAAGTTTTACATAAATAATATTTTCTAACAAACAGTCAGTTTCTTTCGGCAAAGAAGTCAACAATTATTTTAATTTTAAAAATTTTATAGGTGGTAAAAGTGAATTGTCATTTGTCACAGCAAGTGACAACAAGATAGTACTTTCTTTTTTTCCGGAGGGACCTAATACTGGTTGGCGGCGCTAGTCCAGCCTCAACAGTTCGACTGACTACGAAGACTTCTTTGTCTTCAGGTTTAGGGAGACGATAGGGGGACAGACCCCCTCTTTTCCCGCAAATGGGAAGAGATGAACCGGGTTGATTG
>JAFELO010001470.1:665516-712861 GCA_017140195.1 Eumaeus atala
TAATTTAGGACGGGTCCGCAAGTTTGCGGTATCTCAACGGGCCATTGAACTTGCTAGGTTTCTCTGTCGGACAGAATTCGTAAAGAAATCATAAGGCAGAGAAATAAAGTGTCCGATATCACGCGACGAATAGGCTCGCTGATGTGGCAATAGGCTGGTCACACACTCCGAAGAACAGTTGGCAGATGGGCTAGTAAGGTTCTGGAGTGGAGGCCACGTTTAGGAAAACGAATTTGGTCGACGGTTCACTAAGTGGGACGACGTACTTCGTGCTGTAGCTGGTCCAGGATGGATGTGAGTAGCAGGGGATCGGTCGTCTTGGTGTTCCTTGAGAGAGCCATAATTTTAAAACCTCCTTTTTAATGATGGCAAACAACTCGGGACATTAACTTGTTCTCTAACAATTAATTGGCCTGTGGCACTGTGTAACTCATAAATACTAGTTTCTAAGTTAATATAAGTTATGTAGGTTAATATAGTGTAAGAAAAGGCAATGACACAGGCCATAGGCGTTCTATAAAATAATAAATAGCATTTATATACCAAATAGCAAAATACAATTTTCCATTACAATTCGTTAATCAAATCAAAGAAACAGCAAAATGAATTAGAACGCTTTGACATTAGAGATCGAAATAGGGTGAACGTCAGTGTCTGTGCTAGTGTTAGCTGTGTTACAGACACAGGCGCCATCCCCTTTCAGTTCATTAACAATTGGCAGAACTGTACCGTACAGGTAAGTTAATATAGTAATAAATCTTAAGATTAGTACTAATTAAACTTATATTAGCCACAAAGAGGAAAAAGAGTTTTAATGTGTGTGTGTATATATATATATATATATATATATATATATATACACACACACACACACATATTCAGACTCCTGGCTAACTTAATGAATCACCTTTTGATGATACCTATTTCGGCATAAGCACGTTCATGACCCTATACAACGAATCCGCTGTCTATTTTACATAGCAAAGCGATAACAAGAATAAGCAAGAAAATCCAAAACACTGAATGAACACACAAATTAATGAAAAAAATGTTAGTAAGCGGTAGTGTCATGTGTCTGCCTTGCAAAGGAATCGGGCACGACCGGGAAAGTAAAATTTGCTTATATAACACCGCCTTACAGTGAGAGCTATGTACTCACATTTTGTACTGCTTGTTCAATGGAATAGAGGAAGACATGAAAGCAACGCTAGATACCCGTCAGTGGCAGCAATAATGTGGATTGCTATGGGCGTCGGTGGCCGTTAAAATTCTCCAAGTGGTCGTTTGCTATTAGTCATCACGGCCAGACCACTCAACAAATTCCGTTGAAATTTCATATAGTCTTAACTTTAGTGTCTTGGAATGTACATAATCCTTATTTATCCCATTATTCAAATACAAAATATTTTTTTATTATTAATAATTCAGAATGACTATAATATATTTATTTAAGCCATACTTACTACATCATTATCATTACTTTATATATTACATACCCATTTTCAAACCTACCTTAGGTGTCCATAGTATCTAAGGAAATGACCGTGACATAGGAGCAGACAGACAGAAATGTTAAATATTAATTTGGGAACTTATGAAAGGATTTTTGATTATTGTTATTCTTTTAAATTTCATTTGAGTCGATGTGAAATTAGATATATTGACAAACTTGTGTTGCTATTTAGCTAGATATCCAAAAACAATTTTTTATTGGGTATTCGGGAGAACCATTACAAAGCATAGATAAAATAAATCCATCCATCCATGGCCGATCTCATTGCTGTCAAGTCTATATTTCTATTTCAATAATGAAGCACCGTCAATGATTTTATGAGGGAATAAAGTGTGGAAGTAAAAGTGTGGTGGCACGGTCTTGGTGATACGGCTTGTTGGTCGGCAGCACCATGACGTTCAGCGGAACGGTGCGTGTGAAGGTTTGTGAGGCGACGGGCCTCAGGCCGACCGACTTTCAGAAACGGCATAATATGACCTTCGGGAAGCCAGGTGAGTCCCGAATGTGTTTAATTGGAATGTAATATAAATTTTATCCACCCTTAGAACATGTAGCCTTAAATAATTGGATATTGTTGACATGTAATCTGTATCTAGTGTTATATGTTTACTGTGTTGGGTGTAGGTATTATTATTAGTAAATACACGATATTTTTCAGACGATCAACCAATAGATCCGTACGTTTCGATTGACGCCGATGAACATCACCTGGACCGTTCAAGTACAAAGCCAAAAACATTTGATCCTGTTTGGAACGAGACGTTTATACATGAAGTTCAGGGTGTTACCAGGTACTCCATTGCTTTAAAATAGGTAATATTAGCCATCCGGACGAGCTGTTCATGTTTGTATATTATTTTAGTTTGGGACTCACAGTATTTCATGACGCTGCTCTCACACCAGACGATTTTGTTGCAAACTGTAATATTCCTTTTGAAGATCTTATGCATAGAGAAAAAGACGCCACAGATTTTTGGGTAAGTTTTTAATTAAATTCATCATTATTTGCTATCTAATTACATTTAGAGGTGTAAGTAGAGATGTATATGATTTTGAGACCATTATTATAAAGAGTAGTATTTCAAGGCAACTTTATTAACAATTCTGTTTTAAGTAAATATGGATGACCTCAGGTTCCACATGCCAATGACTTTCGGGGCAGTATCTACGCGTAAAAGGAGAGAGATGGCAAGAGGGGCAAAGTGTAGTTTTATGCTAACCTAAATACTGTAACAGTTATATACAAGTATTTTTGAAAACACATTTAAAGAGTTGCACTTTATTTCTGTTTCAATAAAACACAAGTAAAATACCAAGTTTATTTTTATAGATACCAATGTATTACTTTTTAATTTGTGGCCATACACATAAAAAAACTGCCCATCAAATTGGATGCTCAATTATTTGCACTCACCATTCAAATTTCCATATTTCAAAATACTGGTAACTTCTAATCCTATTTAATCTAAACACATAATAAAAACATGTTACTCTGAAATATGTTAATCATTAAAGTGCTTCTGTCGGTACAATTTTTCTTCTCTTTTCTTTTCTTACTATAAGTATTCATACAAAGAAAACTTTTTTTTATATTGTAAATAACATTTATTACATTTACAGTGTATTAGTTTAATACACCAATATAAGGCAATTAAAAATATTAAAAGCATATTCAACGTGTTCATTTTTTCAAAAGTTCCATTATCTGCAATAAAGTCCTTTAAACATTTAGGCCAGTAATCAATAAAAGCATGCATACTTTCTATGGGGAAATTCTTCACTTAGGGACTCCAAATTATCATGGCGTTTAGAGCCAGCTGCACTCTCTAAAACAGATCATAAATTATAATACAGCAGATTAAGGTCAGGACTTCCTCCAGCTCTGATCAAGTCCGGAACATTCATTTTAACTAAGATTGAGTGGACTGAGCTTTAAGGACCATAGTTGTGTTAACATAACATGGTGTTATTAAGGGACTTAACCACCTGCTCAAAAATGGTATCTTGATACACCTGTGCTGATGTTTTGGTACCTTCTTGACAAAAATATGGCTCAGTCACTCCCTCATAGCTAACACACCAACAAACTATCACTGAAGTCTGATAATGCCAACATTGCACTCCATCAACTAATTGGGAAGCTTTGAGCATAAACACAATTTGTTTTGTTGAAATGTTGCTCAATTGTAAAAATGTTCTCATCCGTAAACAAAATTTTTATGTGACCTCCCCTTGTGTACCGCTTCAGTAGTTGTTTCCATTTTACCACCCTATTCATCTTAAGTTTATCAGTGAAGAAGTGATCAGTGTGTTTCTTATAAGTTGCAAGTCTTAAGTCATCTCTTAAAATATGCGACATGGTTCTAGGCGCTATCTTCATTTTCTGAGACAAAATCCTTTCCTTTTGGACAGGATTTTTGCTTTGACCACCTTTTTCGTATGAACACCACGTGGACGGCCAGACCCCTTTCTGTCACAAACAGTGTTGTGACACAAGTATAAATGTATCTATTACTAGCCCGGTACACAAACATTTAACTAATACCAAGTGTATGGAAAGTTTTGAAAATGAAACTTGGCTTCATACCTACTTTGTAATACAATCATAGCGATCCTGTTCTCTTTATCACCCCAATCCATTTCAATATTGCAAAATATTGTACAAGGTACTGGTGCGAAAGGGAGAAAACTCAGTGAACATTATTGTATAAAAATGACAGATTCCTATGTCATATTTTTAATTGTATTTATGGTCAGACTAAGTATATTGTCTATATGTAACCATATTTTGATAGATATACCTTAATGTTTTCAAAATGATTGACCTATTGAATATAGACTAGACGGTGCGGTCAGAAGGGCTCATACCTCCGTTATCCAGTGACAATGACTGCATTAAGTAAACAAAACATTTCGATTACAATGGGTTTGATAATAAATAGTAATACTTTTAACCATTACTTTTAATATTCTTTTGATCCAATTGGCTTCTGGAGATAAAATTTTCACTTAAGTGCCATACTAAAAATGACAAACTTCTATCTCCAGTAGTCAAATTCATCGATATATTGAATATATATCTATACTTGTTATATAACATAGTCTCCAAAAATCTGGGTATATGTGATCGATTTTCTCAAAATCTACGGATTTTCATACAGTTTCCACCTATATGCAAAGAGATTCCAGAGGAAGGTTTTAGTTTTAAGTTCACGGGCGAAGCCAGGTGGGATCGCCAGTTGAAAATGCTTTTATATAAAATATAATATAAACAGGCAAATAAAACTATTTAAGCTGTTGTATTGATAATTAGAGTTATAATGTTCAGTTTACTGTCACATTTCACAACAAAACTGTTGCATAAAATGAATACAAAATAGTACACAATAAAATATTTGCCCAAAGTCAAAGGACTAGCTAGTGTTATAAGATCTAATTAGGATCCAGATTGTTTAGGAACACGAGATTTTTACCATAATCAACCAGATAAAATGGTGATCTAGAAGCAGTAACTGTTCAGCTATGAATCGGTTTGGAGTGACAGAGCATCATCATGTTGTGTTCCAGGCTGAAAATGGAGTTCAAAAACAACAAACATTAACCATGCCAAGGCGTTTACTACCTCCCATGCCTGCAAAGTAACTAGGGGTAGTACATTCTCCGTTTCTGTCTGAATAGATATTTGACTATGTTAGAGGGAGACTAGGGTTCCGTTAAGTTATAAACGGAGCCGACGTGGCGTGCGTGATTGCGAACGTGCGTGCACTTATGCGAGCGTGATCGACCGAATAAAATAAATGCCGAATGAAATGTTGTCCCGTCATCGCACCGAGTCAAACTCGATAAAATGTTTCAGATTATGTTATTAGTACAGGGTAAACCTGGAAATTATTGCATCAGCCGGTGGTCTTGACTCATCATCATCATCATTATCAGCCCTAATCAATCCACTGCTGGACATATGCCTCCTTCAGTGAATGCCAAGACGGCCCATCTCCTGCCACTCGCACCAGCTACTGCTGGTACGAGGAGTAGCACGGAGATTGTCTTCGCGCCAGGTGAACGGTCGACCACCTCTAAAGACTTATTGTATATTGTAGACACGAGGTTGCACCAGAATATTTTAGTTTTTGTGACAGAACCCACTTAGGGAATAAAATGTAGTATATATCCTTCCGTACATCCTCTTCTAAATTTCTGTAAAAAAATATATCAAAATCTATCCAGTCGTTCATTAGATTACCCCGTACGAACATAATTATGGAATGGTTCTTGTAAAAATAACACACGGGACTAGAAATAATCTAGTATTTTGATATCACTGACCGACACTTGAATTATATTTATATGTATAGATAGAATGTAAATTTAATCACTACGAGAGTGGACGATGTCAACCATGCCTGCAATGAACCGGAAAATCACTCCATACGTGAACTCTCAGAAGTCTAATCTATACCTGCTAACAGCATTAGCTAAGGAATTGTTTTTTTAATTGAATGCGCTAATCTCGGAAAACTGGACGGATTTGCAAAATTCTTTCCATGTTAACCTATTATATACCATGAGACGCTTTTATAAATAGGAGCCCTGTACGCGGGTTACGTGAGTGAAGCCGGGTGGCGCTGCTTGTATGTATATGTATATTTCTTTATGATTGAATTTCTTACGGCTAACAAGTTATAGCGCATTTGTTCCTGTTCCCGCAAAGTATTTTAATTTTTGCACGAGTTTAATTATAAATTAACGTTCCGTCCCTGCTTCGCTCGTGAATAATAGTGGCCGTATTGTTATCTTAGCAAATTATACACTAAAACCTTGGGAATCCCTTTATCCATGGGTGAAATCATCATAATCATCATCATCAGCCGGTCGACGTACGCTGCTGGACATAGGTCTCCCCCATGGAGCGCCATAGGTCACGTTCACGAGCCATGTGGCCTGCCCATTGCCACTTCAGCTTGCTGATTCTCTAAGCTATATCGGTTACACTAGTTTTCCTGCGAATTTCCGAATTTCTGTACTTATTTCGCATATAAATAACCCACTATAGCTCTTGCCATGACACGCTGAGTGATTTTGAGCATGTTTAAGAGGCCCACATTTAGTAGCCAAGTCTCGTGAATGGGTGAAGAACATAAGAAAATCCGTTGTCTATCGTTGTCGCATACAGCCTTGGAGATGGCTTTGTAATAAGTATAGAGATTCCTTAAATTTTTTAAATTAGCTTGCGTTGTCTAGTAACCGTAACAACAAGTAATGTTTACTCGTATGTCTTTCTTATTGTATATGGGGGCAAAAGAATCATCGGAGCCTTTTAACGACTACTGACGCCAATAACCCTCCGCATTACTGTCATTATGCAGGTGCGTTATCTTTCGCCCTCGCCTCAAATGGGCCACCATTCACAGACTGCACGAAACGCGAGAGCATAGCTGTCACGGTTTTTATACGGCATAGTCACGTGTGTGAAAGGTACCTTACTACTTACTCTTACTGTCTGTGGTGGAAGTACATAAATATTTATTTTTAAACTAATTGACTTTTCATCCGGTTGTGTCCGAAGCCCTCGTCAAGCGCGTCACGAGCACGGCATCCTGTTTGATTTATCTCAGTGATTCACTGGAATCGAACATCTCCTACAGCATATCTACGCAATATTCTTTGAAGCTCTCCCCAGAAATAGTTTAATATTTTATTAAGGATTATTTTTTAACAAGTCGTATACGTACTTGTTTATTTTCTTAGTGACTGTTGTACGCGCGCTCGTTTTTGAGTCACTGTCTCATTGGCGGTCGGCGGGTACACACGTGTACATTGCGCGCATATATTGTAGTATATATTTGTTAGTACATAATTGTTACATTTGTGCCAGCACAAATGGCGCCGAGGATGAAAGTGAGTAATATAAATTAATTACTAAAAAAAGGGCAATTGATTTACAAAAATGACGTAATAATCAGAAAAAACACGTAACAAGTATAATTCTTGCCTAACGTTTTTTAACGGGTAAATTCTGTTAAATGTTCCGTTCTGGTGATGATATCGTAAATAGGTATAGGCTATATAATGCTAATTATATGACATGTGAGGTGTGGTTCGAAAGTTGTGGTAACTAATGTGTAAAATGTCAAGTGGCCAATTACTAAAATTTTATTTCTCAAATAATTAATTCCAAGCTTGTCTACACTTATCCGATCTTTTCTTTAAACAGTAAATCTGTTTGGCACTTGTTGCTTGTACTGCTTCTTGCTCGAACCAAAGCAGAAATGCTAAAACTTCATTTATTTTTCCACATTTATTACTGCTACTATTTAAGAAAAAGATTGTATAAGTTATTTTATGATAGCAGTCCGCCCCGGCTTCGCACGGATATAACATGTCAAATATTCATTGATTTGCAAAAGTACAAAAATTTCGGCCTCTTAGATATTACACGTTATCCACCACTTTACACACACCCTAACGTACTGTGACAACAAATACACTGAAACCTTCCTCGGGAATAGCTCTACTTATAAGTGAAAACCGCTTTTAAGGTCTTTGTTTTATAATAAGTATAGATAAATACAGATGGCAAGGTGCCACATGCAATTATTTTTTATCTTGAAATATTTGAAATGGTGTTATTGGAAAGCGGTGGTTTCATTCCGGTTAAGCGGCCCCCCCCCCCCCGCATTGCGACAGGTCGGATGGTTTTGAGATTTAACACTAGATCACAATGACAACGAACTGGCTATGTATACTTCTATACTAATAACAAACTTGAACAGAGGAGAGCTGCAGGAACATCTGGACCGCATTGAAAATTAATTTTTTTGTTGAATAGTCCATGTAGAGGAATGCTATAAGCAGACATTCCGTGTCGCTACGACCTGTCCTGATATTGATACTGCCCTGTAAGGACTGGAGTTACACGGGTGAAACTGCAGGGTGATGCTAGTGCTAAATAATGACACGATTCATGTTTTTAAAACTCATAAAACTTAAAAACGCTGTTAAAGTAATATCTATTGTCATCAATTATGTCATAGGTATATGTTAACTTTGTGCAACAGCAGGTACTGTTCTGTACACCAACACAGGAAGATGTCAGTTTTCTCATAGCTGACCGTACAACAAGTAAAAAGACGGTTCTTTTGAACATTTTCAGCATTCTGATACGTGTACCACGAAAAAAGGTTAGAGATTTGCTAAAAGTGCAAAGATAAAATTTGTGGAAGTCATATTGTGTTTAGGAGCTATCATGTGATAGAACATTATTCTTTGGCAGTCTGAACAATGTACTGAAATAATTCCTTAGACCTCTACGACTATTTTACTGATTATACTAAATATTTAATTGGTAAATAATTTAGGAATTTATACATACATAAACAGCGATTCCGTCACAAAAGCGAAGAAAACGCGAGTAAAAGCGCTTGGCACAGCGAGTATGTACGTAACATTAAGATGTAAGTTTGTGTGTAAAAGTAAACGGAAAAAAACTGCACTGAATTTAAAATATACTTCACCAGTATGAAGCTACATTATTCCCGAGCGACATAGGCAATAGAATAATAGGTTTATGCACGGGAAAATTGAATTACTACGAGCGAAGCAGCTGCATGTAAAGTTAGTTGAAATATGCAATTACACTGATGTTTTATAGTGAAGAGTAGGACGCGCCCGGGTAAAAATCGCTCAACTACTCAATATACTATTTAATTTACGTAAAGCAAAAATTTTGACTCATTTTTACGAAAATCGCGCGGACGGAGGTGTATGAAATTTGGCACACTTGTAGTTTATGTGTAGGAGAAGTGTAGAACGCTGATGTTTTTACATAATACACATAAGATTTTATTATTTTAATTAAATAAAACGTTGCACACACTACGGTGTGCACAAAATGCTTAAAACTTCTGTAATACACAATTTGTGGCACTGTCAAACATATTGTGACGTACATTATCATGTACATATTAAAACTTCTGTAATACACAATTTGTGGCACTGTCAAACGTATTGTGACGTACATTATCATGTACATATTAAAACTTCTGTAATACACAATTTGTGGCACTGTCAAACGTATTGCGACGTACATTATCATGTACATATTAAAACTACTGTAATACACAATTTGTGGCACTGTCAAACATATTGTGACGTACATTATCATGTACATATTAAAAAGGTTTTTCACAGTCAGACTATGTTCGAAGCCGAATTTTTTTTCTTGCTTTGAATTTGATCGAATTTCGATCTCTGGCTTAATATTATTGCTTGACATTTAAAGTGAGACACGTGAAGTATTCCCTTTTACTCCTAAAGCTTAGCAGTTTAGCTCGTAAAGCATTTCCCCACGAAAACCAAAACCTTTCACTGCAGAATGATGTCCATTTGAGTATGTTACTATATCGCTGCACACCATCACATAAAAACTATGTATCAGCACAAAAACGAAATTGAAGTTATGTGTTAGTGTGCAGCTACAGGTGTGTGGTATCTAGGACTAAATCACGAAACTACAATTCCCATTGGCCCGGAGGAGGAAAGGAGGGCAACGTCTGTGTGACAGATGTAGTGAGGATTTGTATGGCCGTCTGTAGTCATCAAAGGGCTCCGTTTAATCGTTCACTTAATTTACCGCGTTACGGAAAAGATTATTCGTTTCGTAAGTGATTTTTATGGTCATACAAGGGGGCATTCGAGTTATCAGACACAAATTGCTGGAAATGGGACAGCGTAGCTGTCGCACGTGCAGGGTCATGGCAGCCAATTCAACTGCAATGCAGCATGCTATGTCTCGTATGTTTTATGAACAATTTTTATTATATAAGCTTAAAAAGTAGTTATTTTTTGTATTATCTCCGACGATGCATGAGAAGTTCACATATTATGATAATACAACCGTAAAGTGACGGCTTTAGTTAGGTTTGTGACTCCGGTGGCCCATTGGGGGGATGAGATGAAAGTCAATTGAGAATAAGTCGATACTTGTCTCAAAAGTCTCTTTGTTTGCCCACATGTGTTATAAAAAAGCTAATAAATATAGCAGCTGTGTTTCTATTACACTTTGAAATTGTATTTGTTCCGTAGGTGGATCTAGAGCCTCACGGGAAACTGCATCTGAAAATAGATCTGAAATGGAACTCTCAAGGTCGGTATTCCAATAACTGCAATCACATGTCGGGCTCACGGTACAGCGCGCACTGAGGATGTTGATTATATTAAATAAAAAACACACGGCTTGCCAATTTGATTTTTTTTACATGGGGCTAGAGAAAATCGATGGGAGAGTCGCTGGCTTATAGGAGTCTTATAACATTCTAGGTTGGTACCCTGGCTATGGTATGTATGATAATAATAATGTCGTCCTAACTGAGTTTTGGCTACAGCGGCCACCTCTATTGAGAAGAGCCATCTTTTTATGTTTTGCAACACTAGCCCCATAGACTGGAAATCCAACACCGAAGCCTTAGTCTGAGGTACATGATATTTTATATTGAATAGTCGATCTCTAAAGCCGAGTAATTGACAAGTTCGTTTGGTGTGCAGTGGTGAGCACCGGGTCGAAGAGCGGCGGTCGCGAGTTCAAAGAGGGCGCGGGTTTCGCGCGGCGGCGCGGCGCGCTCCGGCGGCGCGTGCACCAGGTCAACGGGCACAAATTCATGGCCACCTTCCTGCGCCAGCCCACCTTCTGTAGCCACTGCCGCGAGTTCATCTGGTGAGCGAGCCCTACTGAAGATCTCGATGTCAGACCAAAGTCTCTTCTCGTAAAATATGGTTAAGCTCATCGTGTAAGATAAGCCTACAAGCCAACCTTCTGCGGTACTGCGGCGAGTTCATCTGGTGTGTCATGTGTAGTGTGGACACTCCACTCATGTCGTGACATCTGCAGTCAGTAACAACTGACAAGTTTTGAGATTACACTTCCTTTAGTGCGTTATGTAATTTTACGATTTGTGTCAGAGAATTTATATCGAAGTTGGACATTGGACGTGCGAAACTAATTCCGGTGCCATGTCCTTTGCAGACATGTTCGATATTTGAACCGATGCAATTGTTTATGTTATATATTACCTGTACACTTTTAAGTTTTCACTTCTGTCGGCACTTCTGGGCTTCCTGCTGCCTCTTTTTCGGGATAAAACGTATTTATTAACTATGTTATTCCAAATTTATGTTATATTACATGTGTGCAAATTCCAATCAAATCCATTCAGAGGATTTATAATAGCAGTAGGAATAAGATTAATTGTTAAAACGCGGGCGCGCGCGCACTTGCCTTAGGATATGTCATATAACTACAGTGAATAATTAACAATTTATATCAATTGTCTTCGTTGAAAGACGCCTATCTTCAGTTGACTGGTCATAATGATGAAGCTCACTGATCAATCGTTTGCTTGTAATTGCAGGGGTCTCGGCAAGCAGGGCTACCAGTGTCAAGGTAAATATATTATTAGTATTAGTACAAGCAGGGCTACCAGTGTCAAGGTAAATATATTATTAGTATTAGTACAAGCAGGGCTACCAGTGTCAAGGTAAATATATTATTAGTATTAGTACAGTCCAGTCAGTTAATGGAGTATAATCTCTGTGAGATGGATGAAGCCGAAATATGAATCTCAGCCAAAAATTGAGGATTGCAAAGTACAAAAAAATTAATACATGCCTCTAACATATACATCTCTTTCAACATTTATGGTAGTGGCAATATTCTATATCTAGTAACCAAATCCTTAGATACTTATGGATTTGGCTACTGGATACAATATTGAAAACTGTCTTAAATTAACACAAAAAGATATCCATTGATGCAAATATTATATATATATATATATATAACCCCGGATATGCAGGCAACAGGATTCCCCCAGCGACACGCTGGCCTCGGCGATACCTGTCTGTGAACAGTCCCCACGATGTCTTGTCTAAGCGGACCGGGTTCCCATCCCGCCGGCACTAGCGCGGGGGCACTGATATTGCTGGTGTGACGTAAGGTGTTGCGCCTCCCTCGCGCCCCCGTAGCCCCATCCTACCCATGGGGTCTGAACCATGACATAAGCACCTGAGCCTCATGTGACGTGTCGTCTCTGTGTCCACAGTATGCACGTGCGTGGTGCACAAGCGCTGCCACTCTTCCGTCATCACCAAGTGCCCCGGCATGAAGGACCCGGTAAGTCACGTGTCTTTTTATAGTATAAGGGGCAATGGTGCATTCGTAGCCCTTTGATGAGAGAGAGAGAGTAATAATGCCTATACACATAAGCATTCTTGTTATGCAGATGCGTTGCCCTTTTCACCTCCTCCCTTCAAATGAACATTAACCGCACAAATCTTACTTCTCTCTCTCTCTTTTTCTCGGCTCAATACAACTCAGGGTAGGCATCCGGTAGTGCAGGGACAATTTGGTCGCAAAGCGCATGGCGCTAGTACTTACAAAGTTGTTCTCTTTAACTTTAGAGTAAATGTACATTGATACAGCCACCGTTGTGCTGATCAAAAACGTGGTTTCTTGTTGTTCAATACTTATTATAAAACAAAGTCCCTCAGGGTTGTCTGTCTGTACTTAGTCGATTTTCTCAAAATGTTGGTTTGCATCAATGAATAGAGCGACTCTCGAGGCAGGTCTTAGCGTATAATTTGTCTCCGTACCACTTCCACGAGCGTTCGTTATTCACGATCGAATCCAAGATGGATCGTTTGTTGTTTATAAATACACTCGTACATGCGCAGTAACATTTATAAATATTACGCGATATGTTGAAAAGGGACTGAAATGTATCACAGGGATCTAGGGGAGAGCGCACCAATTTAATTTAACATGGAATTATTAGATTTTTTATACTTGAAGGTCAATTTTTCTTCTTGTCAAAATATTGTTATTAAAAAAATCTCAATTAAAAATAAATTTGCTTCACTTGCATTTTATCTCAATTTGAAACTAGCAGGGCCCCGCGGTTTCTCCCGCATGCTTAATAAAGTGGATAATAGAACGTGTTCTAACAGATTTAAAAGTTTTTGTATGTTTATCTGTTTCTTTGGCCGCGCATGAGGTATAAATGTCAGAACGTAATCCGTCGAGGGCATCCCCGGCCAGGTTCTAAACTATAAAAATTTTATGATTGCTTTGGGATAGATGTCATGCGAATCAAGTCGTGGGCACACATATTGCTTACACATTTATAGGTCTGTTTGTTATCTTTTGTAAAATTAGCTAATTGATATTTCAATACGTTATTTTTGGTCTCGCGTCTGTTAGTTCACGTCACAACTTCCGTTCCACACGTTATCTATGTTTGAGTTAGTTCAGCAGTGGCGCTGAGTGGAGGTCAAGGAACTCAGCAATCTTCCCGGCCCTACAACGTAGTGCAATTACCTGCTCACTCCCCACGGCTTTCGCCGACGAAGGCGGCGACCTTCATCCCTGCCCTTTGGCCCCGCGGCCAGGAGTTTTAAAGCGTCGCGCTGAGACTGATACCTCCGACTTTAAGGACCACAGTGGGGGGGCACCCAACACGTATTTGCTAGCACCAGCCTTGACGCCTAGGTTCTCTCAAAGCAGCTTGGAATTATTTTTAGCAGCCATTCTCGCTTACCTATACAAAGTACCTTAAGTACACCTATACAAAGTACCTTAAGTAATAAAAAAGGCAGTGTGGATTTGTCTAGACGAGTGTTAAACATCATTGGGGCCTTGTTCATATTTTACAGCAGCGATCAGGCCTCTCTAGGCCCCTCGCCCGATGTCGTGGAGTGTAGCGGAACCAAGCCTTGTGAGGACCATTTTAGTACGAAAGTATAAAAGAGAACCCATTTGTTTCACGCCCAGCCCTGCGTGACCGACTGTGGGATCTTGTATTATCGTAGAAAGTCTTCTATATTTATACACCATATCGCAATTAAAAATGTTTACTGTACCTGTGCGTGTGCGTGTGCGTGTGTACAGAGCGCGGCGGGCATGTGCGGCGGTCGCTTCAGCGTCAATGTGCCGCATCGCTTCGTGGTGCACTCCTACAAGCGCTTCACCTTCTGCGATCACTGCGGCTCGCTGCTCTACGGGCTCATCAAGCAGGGGCTACAGTGCGAGGGTGAGCTCCAACACACCACACCTCTGTACCACTTTGCGTCTTTACTTTTGGTACGTGCAACCTGTACACAGATAAACATCCGCACAGCCAGAGGCATAAAACATACTTTTGCCTACTTCGTGTAAACCCACAGGTACTACGACTGAAATACATGTATGTACTACTATGTCTTACATATATGTAAAAGAAGCTTGCGGCCTCCATGTTTCTTTAACAAAAATTTCGCACACAGTTAACTATTTTTTTCTTTAATTAACAACATATTCGATAGGCAATACTCATGGGATGTATTCGTACATATATTAATTTGACGATAAACAAACTTCATACATACACATCCACCTCGGATTTAGATTATACACGGATCCTGTGCCATGTCGGATGCGTACGCATGCAATGCGCAGACGCAGCGGGCGCTCATTATATCTGCCCTCCATATTGCAGTGTGTTCGATCAACGTACACAAGCGCTGCCAGAAGAATGTGGCCAACAACTGCGGCATCGACACGAAAGCAATGGGTGCTGTGCTCAGTCATTTGGGCATCTCGCCCGACAAGAACCGTGCCAGACCCTCTAAGGTAGGCCTTATTTTATTGGCTAGGTGGGGGAGAGGGGCGAGGCTTCCTTTTTTATACCTGTTGACCATTCTCTAGCCGTTGTTGTAGTCTAATTATTATTCACCATCTTCAACCCTTCGACTGTGGTTGTCTTGTTGTGTGGGAATGGGCAGTCTTGTCGAGATGTTAAAAAAAATTTCGTTATATATGACGCAAGTCGGAACCTTGAACGTGATTTTATATGAAATTATGGATTGTATATATGTTTGATTTAGTATATGTTTGAATTAATCTGACAATTTGTTCGACTTCCAGTATGTGAATACACCGCAGCAGGAGGGGCCGTCGGAGCTGGCCTCCGACGATGGCAAGGGCGATAAGAGTAAGTTTGCGCTCGAACGGAGAGTGAAGTGTATTGAATGATACTGTAGCGCTCGTGTATTGAAACTGTCATGATAAGCGTTAGTATTACCACGAGGCCGACTCGTCCACAAGGCCAGGGCCACAGTAGTAAATATTCGGGGCTAATACTGTAAGGCTCTAAATGCTGTTTACTATAGGGCCCTAGCCCTGAATATCCTGCTTAAAAAGACGCTGACATGTTTTCACGTTGAAGTTAGGACCCTCGGGCCGGCCGATAGATTGCAATTGTTTGTTATGTGGTAGTTGTTGTTCTTTTTGTGCACAATTTTATGTTTAAATGCTTCAACTTGAATAAAACTGCCCAAAAATTGTATTGTGTTATTTATGAGACATACGCACAGAAGCATGTTAGATTGCTCAGTAAAAAAATCACGCAGTAGTTCTACTATACTGTCATATGATATACGTGAGTAACACCTAACACCGCAGTCTTCGCCTGCCCTACGCACTACCACTGATCATGATTTATGATGAGCATCGAACTTAAGTAAACATTGAACGAACACTGAACGCAAAGATAAGCTTTGCATCAATAAATCTAGGTGATGGTATAATAACAACAGAGAACAAACAGAGAATCTCTTATAGGACAGTCTTAGTAATTAATATTTGTGTTGTTGAGAACACATTTTAAAAATAAATTTGTATTTGAATCAAGTGTCAAAGAATGAGTTTGAAAAATTTACACAAAACTTAAAGAGATAGTATTGCTTAGCCTATGTATGTTATAAAACACCTCAGTGTGTTGTGCGCCCCTTAAAATCTTATAGCGTGTGCGTCATTGCGTTACAATTATCTATTGGCAAGAATATAAGTCTGGCTAGTGCCCCGTACTAGGTTGTACGAAATCCCAAAACTACACTCTATAGTATGAACTGAAATGTGCTTTCAATTACCATAAAAATGACTTTAATATCATACAACATTTGATTATACTAAAACATTTTTATATTGTGTTCTGTTAGTTGAGAGGAACCCACACGGAATGGCGAGATCTCATTCACGAGGCTGTGGTGTAGTGTGACCTAATCTACAAATGGGCAAAGTCGCAACAACGAGTCCCTTTTATTTTATCAATCCGACAGTATACGCTTCGACCTTCGCGTTAAATCCGGCCCCTTATAGTGGGAGGCCGCGGGCAAATGCCCGCTTTGGCCACTGTTACAATGCTTCATTCCACCTTTATCATTGCTTGTTTGTTATGTCGTAGTGTAGCGCTAGTGTAGTTTGTTTAACGTGTTTCGCCCCGCCCAGGTGACCCGCCCGCCGCGCGCACGCATTGGGACGACTTGGCGGACATATTTGGCTACCAAGGTTCATATGACTTCAACAATAACGCAAGCTTCTGAATTCACATATTCACTCTTGCTTTTTACCTTTTTGAAATAGTGATGTCATTAATGTCCTCTTGAGATCAGACTGGTTTCGGCAACTCGAATCACGCGTTAATGCAAATTTAGATCCTATAAGAAGTAACTGATGTCCTCACTACTCCACCATTCCCTCTCGCGACAGAGAGAGAAAAATAGTTCCTGATCAGTCTGAAATTGAACTATGTGAATTCTGGGGCATGAAATGAGACGCGGGACACACTCGCGGTGGTATTTTTTTGCATGACTTTCTATTCGATGTTATCTGTTATTCCCTAGATTGTTTATACAACATAACTACTTCATAAATAATTATTAATGATGCACCACGCACCAACTTATAAATAGTAAATAAGGTAGGTCGTAAAATCTGTTGGGCACTGGACACTTATCATACATTATCTACAATATAATATGGAGAAGACTTTCCCTGTAACTGCTGTTTCCTATATGGATAGGCTGAGATTATCTGCTGTGAAGGTGATGGTCTGAACATTACCTAAGAGATGTATGGGATACTAAATAACGGCGAATGCTGACCATCGTAACAAAGCATTATTCTTACAATAAAGGTATGTTTGATGACAGTGAAATGAAGTATATTTGATGTGCGGGAGACTCTTAAAGGAAAGCCCTTTTCATTCACTAACCAGACGCAGCGGTATTTGGGCTTAGGTAAATCATAGAACATTAAATTCCCCTTTGACTACTTCGCTTACGCTTAACACCATTGTCTACGGGATAAGTAGATGTCGTGCCCGCCGAGACTGCTAGTTACAGTGTGTACGTAAGAGGTCTTGGCGGCGAATATGTAATATGTACGTGAGATTTCTGCGAGCTGATAACTACGGTTTGCCCAGTGTGTCTCGCTGACTAACGCTTGTGGTGACTGGTGCCTGCTGATTGGTGACGGGCCCCTTCCACCGCGGGCGGGTTTAACTCTGTAATGTTCTCAGGCGGTGACGGCGATGGCGACGGCGACACAAAGGGAAAGATGTCGCTTGAGGACTTCAACTTCATCAAGGTGCTGGGCAAGGGCTCGTTCGGGAAAGTCATGCTCGCTGAGAAGAAGGGCACTGATGAGGTTAGTGTCGGTTACAGAGCGTATGGACGAGGCCTGTCGGGGTCGGCACGACTGGAGACCTGCTGCTCGCTTGCGTGACTCCGATGTGATCCGCACGAAACACGACGTGCGGATTGTGAGAATCTGGATTTGTAGGCACAAAACAAACGAGAAATCACATCAAATCATCAATGTGTTACTACAAATGTCCACAAACTGCGTATTGCTGTCGATGAAACATTTTTGTGCAATTGTATGCATCGAATGGAGCTTTCGTTAATTCTAGACAAAGCAAAAAAACATCACTTATGTAGTAACTACTTAGGAACCTATGACATCACAATTATTGTCCGTTATGAAGTGTCACGCATGTCTTCACATATGTAAGAGTTTACTTGCACCTCACGCTTATGGTTTTACTCCCGATAGAAATAAAGGTGCATGAATATTTTGGGCCGGCTACGGGTAACTAATGATCTTCCTTGTGGTTCCTAGTTTGTTCACACTGTAGATGGTAACCAGTAGCGAATAGCGTATATGTATGCTATGTGTGATGTGTGCTCACAGGTGTATGCGGTGAAAGTGTTGAAGAAGGATGCCATAATCCAAGACGACGACGTAGAATGCACGCTGACGGAGCGGCGCGTGCTCGCTCTGGCGGCGCGCCACCCGTTCCTCACTGCGCTGCATTGCGCCTTCCAGACTCCCGAGCGGCTTTTCTTCGTAATGGAGTACGTGGACGGCGGCGACCTCATGTTCCAGATACAACGGGCTCGCAAATTTGACGAGCCACGCGCCAGGTACCGCTTTTCTCATTACAATATTATCCTGCCACGAATCCACCACCGTAGCACTGTATTAATAATTGTAAAAATAAGCGCGTAATGCGAATAAATTGTAATCAATGCTAGAACATGTCGTCTACGTCAACCATGAATTTTTGTCCCAATTCAGACTTCTACATGCATATTGAATAAACAATAACGTGTTCCCTTACACTTGGTGTGTCTCATTTATAGAATAAGAAGATTTTGGGACTAAATATGTTTAAAATACTACATGAGTTTTAGCTTTTGCAAAGATGGGCAATCACAGTAATTAAGTTGATGTATCTTCTTCGTCATTAGAATATAAATGTATTTTGTGATAATAATGATTTAAACTTATAAATTATAATTCCTACAATAAGAACTAAGATTATAAATGACGTACACATTCATGAAGCTGTTGTCTTCGAGTGGTATGTAGAAAGTTAAAGAAACCAATTGGGCTTAAACTGTACTATAGCAAACAAAACATAGAATATTAGGTGATAATATTGCCCACCAAAACACTAGTGCAAAATTTCCACCTTCGCTTTTATTAGGTTCTACGCGGCGGAGGTGACGCTGGCGCTGCAGTTCCTGCACTCGCACGGCGTCATCTACCGCGACCTGAAGCTGGACAACATATTGTTGGACAGCGACGGCCACTGCAAGCTCGCTGACTTTGGCATGTGCAAAGAGGGAATTGTTGGTAAGAGCACTCTTTCGCGTAAAGCAGGGGATCACAAACGTTTCGCAGCGCTATTAATGCGGTCAGTAGATGGAAGACGTTTCTACCGAACTATTATAACATTCTGCGACTTCTTTTGCAGAAGGAGTTACCACTACGACCTTCTGCGGGACTCCAGACTACATCGCGCCAGAGGTATGTTAACCACTTATACAATAGTGATTGTGACCGAGACATAAGCAGTTCGTGTGCCATTCTAGCATAGAGGAGCAGACGAGGAGTCTTTGGATCTATTGGTGACTACTAACACCTTCACAACCAGAGGTTATGCGGATAAGTTGGTCTTCATTACCCCACTCATTCCAGTGGGTCACCTGGACAGCTCGATAGCCACGGCTTTACGCCGTTATAATGTCCAGTTGGTCGGCCTTGATACTGCAATACTTTGATACTGCTTAAATAGTAATTTGCAACGCTTGGTTCACGTGTTATGTGTGTGATACCTGACACGCCGACATGTGCGTGCGTGTGACCGGTACGGTGTGTTGCGCAGATTCTGCAAGAGCTGGAATATGGGCCGTCGGTGGACTGGTGGGCACTGGGCGTGCTGCTGTACGAAATGTTGGCCGGCCAACCGCCCTTCGAGGCCGATAACGAGGACGAACTATTCGAGAGCATCCTGCACGACGACGTGCTCTACCCCGTCTGGCTCTCCAAGGACGCCGTCAACATACTTAAAGGTACGGCATATTATAATAATACATAGTTAATACACTTAGTCTGGCTATAAATACAGTTGCAACTAAAAAATATTACATTAGAATTTGGAGTCTGTAATTTTTATACGATTGTTCATTGTGCTATCTCAAAGCATTGTACATCACTTTGTGATATTGAAAGAGACCGGGGTGATAAAGGGAACAGAATCGCTGTGATTGCATTATACAAAGTAAAGTAGTGTAGAGCCAAATGCAATTTTTATACAACATTTTAACAAACAGAATGATGTATCGTTTTCAAAACTAACGAAGCCTCCCAAACTCGGCAGAGTGTAACGTAGGTATTATCCGACTTCTGTGATGGTTGGGGGGGGGGGGGGTTTGCTGGCTTCACCATAGCTGAATAATTTGTTTGTTTGTGCGCGCTGATCTCAAGAACCTCATTTATAACATGTCGTTACGAATAATAGGACCGGAGTTTGGGTTGAAACTGCGGGGTGATGCTGGTGTATGTATATTTTTGACACGCTTTGTAACCTACACGTCATGGTGGATTTAAGAGGTGGAAGTGTCGCTAGATTCTACTTATTATGATATATGAAAAGATTTCAAAAAATACTGCAGATTTTCTATCAGTTAACATAGGATCAAGACGAGGTTATTTTATATTCTTTTGGTATATTTTCGCTTCCCGCGGAATCGCTTCTCAAAAACGTAATGTGCAAGTTCTATTTTTCTCTGAATGTTTGGCACTGATAAACTTGTAAATCATACAAATAACAAAATACAATAACAAGTCCATCAGTTTCTTTTTGATATTTAATTATCAAAAATAATGAATGATTTTTCGATCGTCATGCGATCACATTATTTACTTGTATGCAGGCTTTATGACGAAGAACCCGGCGCGACGGCTGGGCGTGCTGGGCGGCGGGGGCGGTATCCGCGCGCATGTGTTCTTCAAGGATATGGACTGGGATGCGCTGGCGCAGCGGCGCCTGCGTCCGCCCTTCCGACCGCGGCTGGTGAGTCTCCTACCATTACACTGAACAAAGCATTAACAAATTGTAATCTCATTCTACACAATATAAGTACCGATCTTGTATTACAGATATTTTCGTAGTGGCAGTTCGTTAGGCGCATCGAGCACTGTGTATGTGAACAAAAATCATGGAACCCGCCTCATCGTCACGTCACTCTTGTCGTTACGCGACGCGTAGCTACATAACAAATGCAGTTTTAGGGGACTCCCTCCGCCTCCGTTACTTTCTAGACACCAGCGCTTTTAGTATGTTCTCTAACTAGTCCTCCCACCTGAACCTTCCAACCTATCTAGGCATAGTTTTCAAATTCTTATGTGTTCTCATTTTTGTTGTCACGTCGAGCAACACCGCGCGTCTTAACGTTAGGAGCTAAAACGTGTCGAAAGGGGCGGATATTGATTCACTGTTTTCAATAAGGATAGCTTTATTGAATATCGTATAACGGCGAAAGCTTTCTGGCGCATTTCTTGGCTCACTCAGTCTTATGCAGTCCGGCTAGTCGTTGACCCGTCATAAAATAAAACGGCTCTGTTTTAAAAAATGGCTAGCCGTAATGAAATACGGCGATTTAGACAATTCGACTGCGACTTATATACCATGCAATATTTATCATTTTATATGTCTGTGTGCAGAAGAGTAAGCGTGAGGCGGCCAACTTCGACGCGGAGTTCACGCGGGAGGAGCCGGGCCTCACGCCCGTGCCCAACGACGTGCTGCGAGCTATCAACCAGGTACGACAACCAATACAAACTAATTATAAATAACAACAACAACTCATCTTCAACAGTTTCCTAATGCGGGCCGAGTGAACCCAGAGCCACTTGTTACAATACTTACATGATTGTTCCTCCATACTCCTTATTCTCTTCAAACTATAACGCCGGTTACAGAGACACTTCAGACCACTTTTGGATAGTACCCGGTCAATCACATATCATGATTAGAAAATTGAAACACAATCCTGAACATTCTTCTACGTTTGCATTGTATATTTGTTTTGTTAAACTTTTATCTACCACTCTTAATGACCGACGACCGAACCAAAGGAGCAAGCTCTTTCTTTTGTACACCATCACCTAACTTTCATTTATTTACGTTAAGTTGTGTGTTTGCAGGAGGAGTTCAGAGGATTCTCCTTCGTGAACAAGGATTTTAACCCGACACCGAGTGACAAGACGCCGGTGGGCTGAGGGCGTAGTGCTTCGCCCCCGAGCCAGCGACGCCCGGCGTTGGAGTGGTGGCGTCGCGCGACCCGCCCTTATCGGCGGTCGGGCCGCTTGACCCTCCACTCGCTCTTAAAGTTCAAATAGCTCTGTGAATTTATTGTGATTTTGACGAGAATATCTCAGAGATTTATTTGAAGGCGGAGCTCGCCGTCGCACCCCGCCTCCGGCCGCACGGCGTGGCGTGTGCGGGCCGCCGCGTGCGAGTGAACCATTATATTGTTATGGTGTGACTTCGTACACCGCGTCCGATCAATAGTAGAAGTATCGAAAGTTCAGTGACGACAAACCTCGACCGCGCGCATATGTTGACACGCTCGCTGTCTAATACATTTTCATACTGCTACTATTATCTGTGCAGACAACGGCTATCAAGGTCAGAAATTCGTCGCGATGTACGGAATATCACCTTCACTGGAGACGCCGCACGCGTCGTATGTCAAGCAGTCTGTATATATGGAGCGTCGCGACCCGCCCGACACTCTCGCCCTCTTGTTTTTATTATTTATATATTTTTAGACTATATTATAACACAGTTAGTATTTAATATTTTTGTTGATCAAATTTTGAATCTCCGTCGCTATGTTTGATTTGAGGCGGCGGTGGAGTCGGGTGGTTAGCGTCGAGCGCCGAGCTGTAAACCCCAGACGCCGTTAGCTTAAGTGTCGAAGGTCGCCCCCTGCCCCGCCCACACGCTCAGACCTGTACCTGCGATAGCGATCTAATAGTGATAATATATTTCGCCTGTTGTAGAGATAAGATCGCTCTATACTTATAAAGTGTGATATTCACGATAAGGCGCGTGGGTGTCCGGCCGGGTTCGCCGCACTCAGAAGGCGGGTCTGGGGGCGGTGCCCAGATCGGGTCGTGAGATCGTTTTGTTATTTAGATGTTTCTCAATAGTTCGTAGCTCGTTCCTAATTAGCAAACATACGCTTCTAGTCGATGTTTGTGTTGTATGTTTTGTGTGAATATCTCAATACTCATGTCTACGGCGCAGTATTGGGCGGATGTGCGTGGCGCTCGCTGGCGTGCGCACGCGTGGCTGCCGCCCCATAGTCATTTATTTTAGTTGTTCTTTACGCGTACTAAAAGTACAAAAATGTGTCTTTCGATTGTTACTCAAGTATTAGTGACCATGTCAGTAACTTGTTAAGAGATTGCTATTGACAAAGATACCCCGGGCTCAGGTCGTCTTTGCATAGCGTCTCTAGGAACCACCATGTGATATGGTCAATAATATTATAATTGATAACGGTTACACAAGATTGAAGTAGTTAGAGAAAAAAATATATCTTTGAACGGTTATCAGTGGACTTATATTGTGCATAACCATTTGCATATCTTACGTATAACAATTTACGTAATTTACGCATAATCACACAGAAGTCGTGTGAAATAACGAACAGTCGAAAGGCACAGAATGTGTAGACAAATTTATATATTTAAACCAATCTGGAAATTGTTGGACATTGCCCGGGTTAAGTTGTAGAAATCAAGTTTCTCAGTGTATTCGATTTTACAAGGAAAGCTTAGAGTAGAAATTCTTGTAACTTTTACAATATACTTGATTTCTTCAATGCAAATTAGACATAAGTGAAGCTTTAAACATACGTTTGCTGTTGAGTGTGTGGGCACTCAAATAGAATAATCGAAAAAATCCGAAAATAAATTGAAATAGAACAATCCGGTCAATGTGAGCAATATCCATAGCTAATTCAGCTAACACGTTCTGTTAGTAGTCGTCTCACAGTTTCAGATCTGTCAAGTATTATAGTTTTAAATGATTTTAAATGAAATACCAAAGTTTTAGCGTAAGTTGAGTTTTGAATATTTATTTATACACAGCCGCTGTTGTCGTGTTTCGCTGCTTCCTCTCTTGTTTGAATGGCATGCAGCGCCTCGTCTCAAAGGAAATGCCATGCAGTTTGTAAATATACCTCACGTGTATCACAGACGGGTCACGGGCCGTCTTGCTCCTGGCCGCCACACTGCGGGCACGCGTCGCACGTGCGGCGCGGACGCGTAACCGCACTTGTCAAAATTATTTCGTTTACTATTTACGCTATAAAGTTGATAAAAGTAATATTATTTAATTTCTACACAAGCTTAATGTTTCGAAAGTAAAGTGGCACAAAAATTAACATTTACAAAATCAATTTTGGAAATAATTGTACTTTGGACAATTACTAAATAAATTATTACTATCATTTGTAAGGTAATAAATTTGATAAAATAAAAAATATTTCTTAAAACTTACAATTGTTCCGATTGTCATATCAGAATGGCCTTGAGTGTCGAATCGACATCAAATCGATGAAGACTTAGTTTTTAGTTTCTGGACCTGAAAATAATAAGTTATATAACTATAATTGCATAACATCATAAAGCGAAAATAGTATTGCGTTGCGATGGTTATTAGTTTTATTTTAGAGCGGTCAAGTGGCGGACGGCCCTGCAAAGTCGTTGCACAAATACAAAGCTTAGGTAATATAACAGAATATGTATAAGTGTTCCGCATATTTATATCATATGTTTTGTGTTGTCCGTTTCAGTTTATATTATATTGGGCTTACATCTACTAAAGTGAACTCAGATGTGTTGGATAGCAGTCGCCGGTATATATAAAAGTGTCATGTATAAAACAATAGAGGGCATTTCCCAATCGATTCCTAGGGAGTGGGAACTTTCTAAGAAGTGTTCTCCGTTTGAGCGATACATGTTAGAGTCAAAAAGCTGCACCAGAGCAGCGGGTTTATACCGCGCTATTGATTCGATGTTCGTTCATCGGATCGCCCAAGCGATGCTACATTTATTTGTTAAGTCATAGTGTGGGAGTTGTAAATAACAAGCGTCCGTCGGTGCGCGGGCTGCGCTCGGAACAGCTGTTAGTCTCTCGGGGTCCGGTGGAGCCGAGCCGCGAAGGATTTCCCAAAACTAGTCTTAGAGTTTATTGTTGAAATTATATTAGTGAGATCGTTTGCTCGGTAAAGGTGGCGTACGGCGGGCGACGTAGTGAAACGCACAAGTTTGTTGGTCCCTTGCGCACATGTACGCAAGTGCGGCGCGCCTGTTGCTGACCGTACGGTGCCTAAAATGCTTTTACGTTGCGATCGTTTCGTCTTCGTATGTGTTAACCGATCTTCACAGAGCATATCTAAATAACTATATTGTAAAATACACAAATAATATTTTTTGCGTACTTAACTTAATTAAGAGAGAAAACGACGTCGCAGTCCAATAGCGTTGAAAGTCCAATACATATGTTATAACAATGAATTAAAATTTATTTAATATATATTATTAAATGTTTATCGTAAGTGAATGAATACTATGAAATTATTTGCCAGATCATATAATATAATTATACATCACAGAAAATATGCGGAGAAAGATTTATATACAATTATGAAGTTTAAGGAAACACTCGAAGCTTTATACAATTGTTGTTTATTGATAAAGGTTTATTATAATTTAACTTACTCCAATCGGTCGGCGTTGACAGTCGCATGGCACAACTATTATTGAGTTATAAGCCTCTTGTGGTCGTATATGTCAAAAGTTGACATTGTAACAAAGCGATTGTGCCAAATAGTATATACTCACACCGACCGCTCTTATTGTTTTACTTTTTATAGGCGCTTATATTTACAACTGAAGATGATTTGAAGTGAAGTACGTCCGTTATTTCGCAAGTTCCGCAGTGTGAAGAGAGACTCTGTACACGCTGGACCGAGTCTCACTTCACACCGCCGCAATGTTTGTATGATTGCATATTTTAAAATAATTTATGTATATTATTGATGTCGGCCTGTTCGACAACGAGGTCGGTGTTGTGTTGTTTTTGTGAGATTTATATTTATTAAGTTACTAGTACATTTTTACAACTGTTGTTATCGTCGTCAACAGATCTTACCGTGTACAACACAGTCTAAGACAACAACCACGTTTACAACATACTTTTGTCATTCATTTGTTGTGATTTGATCTCCTTTTGGGATTATATTTCTCGTCTCATAGTGAATTTAATTTTGGACTCTTGCTGTGTACGTTTAGTTTATATAACAAATATGCGAGTCATTTATTCTTTTGTTGTAAGTACTTAAATATTTTATTTTAGAATATATTGTCGGTCCACAGTCTAGTAGTCGTTTAAGATTTTTACATTATGGAATTGCCATCGCCGATCTAAGCCGAGCGTCCGATCACAGCCGGATGTGCAGCGGTTACAATTATTCTTTTTATAAATTTATATGCAAAGAAACCACTGAAATTCCATTAAGCTACTACTTTGCCGATCTTTCGGCCATCTTTTAGCGGGCTTGGCCACGAACTGAGATCCGACAGGTAATTAAGATCCCAAAAATTTCAAAGTACTCGCAAATATGTACTCGGGAAATTAAGAAGTTTTTAAGTGTTTAATGTACCATGATAGGATTCATCTTTATATTGACGGTAATAATATGTTGTTTCCAATTACAATTTTGTCGAAAAAGCATGTCTTTGAAATTGTCATGCTTAAACGATGCTGAAGCATCGTCGCTCGGCTTGTATCGACCGTAAGGCGACCTTATTTCTTGTGCCATAACTCATATGGGTACGTTTATTTCGTACCAAAGTGGACTTATTTCTTTGCCAGTGAGATATCGTTTTAAAGTTACACGAATGGAACATAATATCGTACCGTCTACACTGTACAGTAGCACTCGGCGCTACTAGCACGCACGCGGCGTTGGACACCAGCAGCCGCAAGTTTCCGTAGTATTGTTATTAGTATAAACACTGAGTGTTGCTGCAGTGGTAGTCCCTTGCCATACAAACAGTGTGTAGACCGAGAGGGTGCTGCGTTTCGTTTGGCTTTAATTTTTCTACAATCAAATATTTTTTTATTTTCATTTTATGAATATAAAAAGTCAATAATGAAAGGATTATTTTAAGGACTGGATTTCTTAATCTACTTTTTGTAACTAACTGTGTCTTCAAGCTTTTCACCCACCATTGGTGGTTGGGAAAAGTACGCCAACGCTGAACCTCACGAGATAAAATACTTTACATTTTTAATTTAATCGGGTTAAATATACAAATTGAATATTTTTATATACTGGGTACAGTTTCACAATAAACCGCCTACGAATTCATTATAAATGTATATATATATATATATATATATTATTTTTGTAACCTTATCTATTACTTTTAATTTGTCTTATGTGAATCAACTAAATAAATATGTTTTTCAATGTACACTGTACCTGCTAACGGCATTTATTATTTGTCAACAAATTGTAACATTTAATTAACTGCAATCAGTGTCCGTTGCAAAGGGCGCACTGATGAAACGCAGCCACCCCCCGCCTATATTACTGAATATTCTAGTTGTATTATGTTAGTGATGTTTTTTGTAAGATATATTTTATTACGTGCAATCGTATGTTTTTTGTACTCATTTTGTTTTTTGAAAGTTTACAAAGATTATTTATACGCTCGAGACGGTTCTGCCAAAGATAGGTACAGTGTTGTACGGAGCGGCTCGCAGCTTCTTGTTACGTCTTGCCTGTGGGTACGTGTATAAGGTAATGTTTTTGATATAATATAATAACAATGGTGTTTTGTATGATGACGCTTAAACGCTTGGTGCATTTTGACTGCGATTTGTGTACGACGGTAAAATAAGGTTTTACGGAAATTCCTCGTTTTAGTTGTTTACTTTGTAGGAAAAGTATCAGAAATGGATAGTATCTAAATAATATTAATGAACTTGATAACACTTCGAAAAATGTTGCTTTTAAAACAGTAACTACCGTCACCGTCGTCAAAATTTAGTTCTAATAAATAATAGACTAATTCGACACTAACACAAATTCTCAATCATTGTTGACTAAGTGTATACAGTAGTGCCTTCCGTGTATACAGTGGCGCCCTTCGTGTACACAGTGGCGTCCTCAGTATGTACAGTGGCGCCCTTCGTGTATACAGTGGCGTCCTCAGTATGTACAGTGGCGCCCTTCGTGTATACGGTGGCGTCCTCCGTGTATACAGTGGCGTCCTTCGTGTATACGGTGGCGTCCTCCGTGTATACAGTGGCGCCCTTCGTGTACACAGTGGCGTCCTCCGTGTATATAGTGGCGTCCTCCGTGTATACAGTGGCGCCCTTCGTGTATACGGTGGCGTCCTCCGTGTATACAGTGGCGTCCTTCGTGTATACAGTGTCATCCTACATATGTACAGTGGCGCCCTCCGTCTTCATCCTCACATATGTTGGCATGTGGTCACCAAAGTACTCCGAGTGAATATAAATGATCAGAACACTAATAATCCATGACTGGTACCTTGCAACTATTGTTTAATTGTATTGTCACGTCGACACGTCACGTCAGAGTATACCACGCGTCATATAGTTGTACGTTGCGTTAATTAATTGTAGCTAACAGATGAGCGGCGGTCCGACGGCCGATATAATCTATATTTGTTGTTTGTTCACGGAGCACTATTAGGTCACATTTAGCGGTATAAATTATTGCATATAATATAGTTTTATGATGACATAAATATGTAATGTAACCTACATGTCTATTAAATCGATGAAAATAGATGGATATGCGTTTTATTTCTTCCCACTGATTTGATTAAATAATTTTGCAGTGTACAGATGTGTGATGTTATATATACATGCATACACACATACACATACATGAAAAACAAAACGCACAACAGTGTAACATAGCCCTCAAAGAAAGGACCACACATTTGAATGACTAATATTTATCTTGCATATTTTTGTAAGAGGTAGTGTCACGCTCCATATGAGGGGGTAGTGCCAAGCATGGTGCATGACACTACATCCTCCTGTGCAACGGAATTGGGCCAGCACAACCGAGAGGGGTACCTCTCGCTCGCTTCATACCGCGTAAAGTCACACATTGGGTGTCGTATTTCCTGCGGTTTGTGGGTAGCCGGTGGCCCATTGGAGGGGGAGAGGGTGGGAAGGCAACGCATCGGCATAGTAATTATGTGGATGTTCATGGGCGTCGGTAGTCGTTGAAGGGTGTTTTTGTTATTATTTGTTTCTACTGTATTTTTTTTATTTGTAGAGTAAAGGATATTTCACTTAAACAAGTACAACTATGCAATTAATTATGGAGATTCGGTTCGGTTCGGATAGGTACTCCTATGTTACATGTCGCCACACATTCTTGATTTTTTTTTATAGTAAAGGGAGACAAACGAGAAGCATTTCCACGACTATCCACGCACATACCCTTAGATATCCTTATTATTGTCACGCGTTGTCCTCCTTTATTCCTAGGCCCCAATGGGATTTAATAAGTGACAAGAAAGTAACCTCAATTATCGCAGTTGTTAACAGGGTCTATCTACATCTTGTCTAACGAGTAGTAAAACGAATAGCAGCACATTTCCGTTTGAGGTAATTTCCTTTGAATAAACATAATGAATGTGAAAAACACGAGGCGATTAACTTAACTTTTAACCTTTGGTTTGTTAAAAGTTGCGTGCAGCCGCGGTCCCCTGCTGCTTGTGGACCGCGGACGGTCACGCAGACCCGTTCCCCGCTACTAAATAAACAGTTAAGTACAGTTAAAATCGCCACGCTAGTGAAACCTGCTTTATATGATCAAAGGCGAGAAAATTGTAGATAGACATTTTGTTGACGCGGGGAAACGCATTTACGCGCTTTCACTGGCCCTGGGTGGGGTCTAGTGATGTGTGGGGCTCGCGGCACATTATATAGTGCCGAATACCCATAAAAACCACCGCGAGTGCCACCAGTGCCGCCTTTGATGGGGTGCCCCGGAACAACAAATCATCAGGGCACCTCGACGGCAAGTCGGCCCCCGAAGAGACCGACACCACCTCCACAGATGGGGTTGTCCCGCACCACAGGACAACCCCACCGACTTTGGGACAGTGCAATGGGGTGAGGTTCCCATCCTCGCCCATTGTACCGTGCGCAAAAGCGCCGCCAATCTTTGCTCTTTTGTCCCCTCTTCTTATAGGAGGGGTACTAAGAGCCGCCATCTCCTCGGTTCAATTGGCTTCGCCCAAGGTGTCTCGGATAACCCCAGGCTACTGAGCCACACCGCCACGACAAGGCTTGAACCATGGCGGGGAATATTTGAGAACCCTAACTGACCTATTAAAAGCTCACGACAGCTCTCAACCACCTTGAGAGATGAAATAATAGTTACGTAGATTAGTAAGAAATGGTGCCTGCTGGAGAGATAGCTACGTAGATTAGTAAAAGGTAGCGCCTGCTGGGGAGATAGCTACGTAGATTAATAAGAGGTGGTGCCTGCTGGAGAGATAGCTACGTAGATTAGTAAGAGGCGATGCCTGCTAGAGAGATAGCTACGTAGATAAGTACGAGGTGGTTCCTGTTGGAAAGATAGCTACGTAGATTAGTGAGAGGTAGCAGTGCCTGCTGGAGAGATAGCTACGTAGATTAGTAAGGGGCGATGCCTGCTGGAGAGATAGCTACGTAGATAAGTACGAGGTGGTTCCTGTTGGAAAGATAGCTGCGTAGATTAGTAAGAGGTAGTCGTGCCTGCTGGAGAGATAGCTACGTATTAGTAAGGGGTAGTGTGGAGAGATAGCCACGTAGAATAGTACGAGGTAGTGTGAAGAGATAGCTACTTAGATTAGTAAGAGGTAGTGTGGAGAGATAGCTACGTAGATTATTAAGAGGTTTCGCCTGCTGGAGAGATAGCTACGTAGATTACTAAGGGGCGTTGCCTGCTGGAGAGATAGCTACGTAGATTAGTAAGAGGTAGCGCCTGCTGGAGAGATAGCTACGTAGATTAGTAAGAGGTAACGCCTGCTGGAGAGATAGCTACGTAGATTACTAAGAGTTAGTGTGGAGAGATAGCCACTTAGATTAGTAAGTGGTAGCGCCTGCTGGAGAGATAGCTACGTAGATTAATAAGAGGTGGCGCCTGCTGGAGAGATAGCTACGTAGATTATTAAGGGGTTTCGCCTGCTGGAGAGATAGCTACGTAGATTAGTAAGGGGCGTTGCCTGCTGGAGAGATAGCTACGTAGATTAGTAAGAGGTAGCGCCTGCTGGAGAGATAGCTACGTAGATTAGTAAGAGGTAGCGCCTGCTGGAGAGATAGCTACGTAGATTACTAAGAGTTAGTGTGGAGAGATAGCCACTTAGATTAGTAAGTGGTAGCGCCTGCTGGAGAGATAGCTACGTAGATTAATAAGAGGTGGCGCCTGCTGGAGAGATAGCTACGTAGATTAGTAAGAGGTAGCGCCTGCTGGAGAGGTAGCTACGTAGATTAGTAAGGGGTAGAGTGGAGAGATAGCCACGTAGAATAGTACGAGGTAGAGTGAAGAGATAGCTACTTAGATTAGTAAGAGGTAGTGTGGAGAGATAGCTACGTAGATTAGTAAGAGGTAGCGCCTGCTGGAGAGATAGCTACGTAGATTAGTAAGAGGTAGCGCCTGCTGGAGAGATAGCTACGTAGATTAGTAAGACGTGGTGCCTGCTGGAGAGATAGCTATGTAGATTAGTAAGAGGTAGCACCTGCTGGAGAGATAGCTACGTAGATTAGTAAGAGATAGTGCCATACAGCATTGCGCTGCACCTCTCCCTCACATGCTACCGCCGCAATGTGCCAGCTACTGCCGGGTTTCCTACGATTTGTGACCTTCCTATACCCATTGTAACTGGAGCACTAAGGGAGTGAGGAGGGCAACGCGACTGCATGACAATTATGAGGGTCTACGGGCGTCGGTAGTGATCAAAATTCTGACTCCTTTGCTCCCTTATGGTATAAAAGAACTACCTACAAAATAATTACAATTAAAGAAATATTCATAGTTTATGTGACACATTGTTCATTCATATAGTTACTCCCTAGGGCTTGACGGATTCCATAAATTGTTTACACACAATACAACTCCAACACCGTAACAGTACTTCCCTCGCCATCGTTAAAAATAGCCATTTGTGTGCCTCATAGACATTTGTATGAAAAAAACATTAGTGTATTGTGGTGTGTACCCCTCCGCCCCTCCTTCGCGTAGGGGATGATATAATAACATTTGCGCAGATTAAGCGGGCACTTGTTGTAATATAATTAATCTCAACAACAAAAGTGGCCGATTGCCGGGGAGACGTTCGCAGGTTTTTTATGCTGTCAGCTGCACAAGTGGAGCGACTATTGTTCGCGGTACACCACGCTGTAGGGTGACGACGTTGATAGGACTTTTAGGGAATGCTATCATACAAAATTTCATTGTGTTACGTATTCTAACCTACTAATATTATATTGGAAGTATTTTTTCGTGAGACACACTCTTCCTGTCACACCCGCAATCCCGAATGAAGTAGGAAATTTCTTTAAATCTAATATCATAGTAAAAAGAAAGATTTTCATTGAGACAAATACAACTTATATAGGTGTACAACATGGATTGAAAATGGTCTAAAAGTTCTCCCAATTGTATCTTAACTTGGAAGTATGAAATGAAGTATCAAAGAACCGTGGTTGCTGTAAAGCTTCTGAAACTTCGGGCTAGTTAAATAATTAATTGAACCGCGATTGAACCCGTAAAAGTGTTTATTGTAACTATGTTCTCTTTTCTTTATTGTCTCTACATATAAATTAATTAAAATTTTGATACTAGTTAAGATATTATTAGGAGAACTTTTCGACCGTTTTCAGTTCATGTTGTACACCTTTATAAGTAGCCGTACTATTTTCTCTTATTGATTGATTGAATATGACTCATTACAATAGTAGATTATGATAACAAAATTTTCCGTCAAGATTGCTATTATTATCTAAAAAAACATGTCTGTGTCCCTAGTACACTGTAAAGTTTAGTAGACAAGTAATTGTACTTATTTATTAAATTTGCTGAATTTCTTAAACCTCAAGAAGTACCATAAGCGGCCCCTTTGGTAAAGAGTGCTGACATTGTTATCATCTGGACACCTCAACGACTAGTCAGTCTCCTAAGGAACCGACTCCACCTCCACAAAGGAGTTCTTGAGAATCCAGAACAACCCCGCCAACTTTGGAGCACAAGAATGGGGCTAGGTTCCAATCCTTTCCCATTGCCCTGTGCGCAGAAGCGCCTCCTTCTGTTGCTGTTTAATGCGCGAGTAAACTACACACTATTCTTATAAGAGGTGTACAGCGAGGAGCCTCCTTGATACAAGCGGCTTCGCCTAAGGTTCATGTTAGGTTACTGAATTACACCACCATGACATATCTTGGACCTTGACGGGAACAGACTGACTAAGTTGTTATTAATATTTAATATTGAAATACTTACTAAGTAGAAATATAAAACGGTATACTAATGAGAGCAGAAATATGTAATAGTAATTAAAAAAATAATTAGAATTTATTACTATTCATGCGTCACGTGTGGTCACTATAAGTTGATAAAGCGCCGATAAAAGACTCCCCTAAAAGTAGTTTATTGATAAACTCCCGAATGCGGTTGCGATTATTGTATAAAGAGTTTGACGCAACATGTGCAATCCTCGGGGACCGCACACTTAATCTTTTTTATTCATTACATTATCTGTGCATTACGGCGTGAAATCGCGTTCTACGCTTCATCGGTGTATAATAGTTAGTTTAGACTATCCAGTATCGGCTGGGCCGAGCGCATCCGACTCGGTCGTGACCGATCCGTGCGCTCATTTTATTTTTTTGCTACCGACTTACTGACGGCGCATCCACGCGTTCAAAAATTCCTCCACTTTGTGTTGGTGTGAGTTTATTTTTATTACGCAACATTAGGTTCGCTTTTAATTTGATTTCGAGCGACGAATGGTTCACGAAGCGAAGTAACGATTCTTTATTAATTTAAAAGCATTGTGTTTGTGCTCTTGTATACTGGTTTGTTCACAATAAATTGAATTTACCTTCGAGTTGTGTTCATAAGAAAGTTTATGTTTGCAGACGAATTGAGCTGGTACGACTTGGTAGGTAGCATTTGCTCAGATGATATCGCCGTAAATGGACAGTTGTACTGTCGTCGTGTTTCGTGCAGTTTGTGAGTAGTCGTGAAGTTACAGGAGAGCCACATCTGCAATAGCATGCGGGTGTTAATGAACGTCGATAAGTAGTCACCAAGTTGTCGTCGTTTGTACCCCTGCTATAAAAAATCTGATGATCAGTTTCTTGATCTAACAATTATGCTTTCATTTGATATGCGAAAGTGTCACCTGTGACCTTGATGCCTCTTTTTGTGACGCTGGGAAATGCATTCACGCGGCCTCACTGGCCCTGGGTGGGTGCCAGAGGTGCACGGGGCTCGCGGCTCATTTCAGTGACCACAAAAACCACCGCGAGTGCCATCGGCGCCGCCTTTGGTGAGGTGTCTCGGAACAACAAATTATCAGGGCACCTCTACAGCTAGTCGGCCCCAAAGGGACGGACGCCACCTCCACAGATGAGGTTGTCACGCGCTACAGGACAACCCCGCCTACTTTGGGATAGTGTAATACGGTTAGGTTCCCATCCTCGCTCCTTGCCCCGTGCGCATTAGCACCGCCTCATTTTGCTCTTTTGTCCGCTCTTCTTATAAGGAGGGTACAGAGAGCGATCTCCACCCGCTCTGTCTCCATGTCTAGCTGTGGACGAAGACATAATGCTGATGATGACGTACAATAGCCCCGCAGTAACAGAGCTCTTTGTCTATCACGAACAATAAGCCCCAGCTTGGTAGTAAACAAGGGTTCGCTCGTGACCGCCGCTATTACCCGTCACGGAGAGCTGTAATATATGAGCGGCCCTTTCTGCTCCCTGCCCCAAGACGTGATCAGATAGTGCAGTCACCAAGCGCGTGGAGTGACGCGGACAGTCCTGGCGCACTTGTAGTGTCCGCTGAAGCCGCATACGACCGACAGGACAAGCGCTGGAACCGGCAGCTACGACGTGGACGTTCCAAAAGTATCTTATTTTTAAAATCTTTGTTTCTAGCGAGATATTTATTTACACCAGTATAATGTAACCGGATACGTTTTTTTGTCACCGCACAAAATACTGGCTTCTGTACGGTTTGTATAAGTTACACCGCCTATTCGAGTAAGAATTGAATAAATGATGGATGACAAAGTATTTGATTAACCTCTTATTATGCGGATATTTATTTCCTCCAAGGATGAAAATTTTAAGCACTACAATAAAGAATTTTCTGCGACCTATGTTGTAACAGTGACAGGGGAGTTACAAATAAAACTAATGAACTGTTTAAACTGTTTTATATTTCTGCTATTGCACCAAAAATGCTTAGTGATCGCGTGTGCACCCGGTCGTGTCTCCAAGAGTCCAGGTCGTCGTGTTGTCTCACAATCCTCGATCACTAGCCACTATAATTATAAGAGCTTGTGTAAATCCGTAAAAACATGTAAGTCATGGTCACCGCGGGTGGGGTGAGGGCAAGCAGTGGGCTTGAGTGGGTCTGTCATGGCACGGCCAGCCATCGTACGCCTCTGATCACCTCCCTCTACATTCACTATTAGCTTACGAAGATATGTTATCTTATTAAAAGCTATCAGCTAGGATTGCGTCAAGAGATTGCTCGCGTTGTGAAGAGGTATTCTTTTATAGTATAGGTGGGTGGACAAACGAGAAATCTCAGATTGCTATCCTTCAACAACTAACGACGCCGATGCGCTGCCCTACTCCTTAACCCCCCCGAAATGGGCCACCGGTTGAGATGTGAAGGAAGCAAGATAAATCTGTAAGGATCATGACGTCAGACACTCGGCTCCCCCCGCCTAATAAGGAACAGGTGTGAAGATGATTTGTTGTTGTGTTGTTAAACATACAATCGATATTTTTGTTGTGAACATTTCTGTAGGCGCGTTGACCACTTTTTAGGTGTGCAGTAATCATGGAGCTCGCGTCATCGTCAAGTGTCACGCGTGTCGCAGTATTAATGTCGTTTGCTACAGATGGAGCAGATCACATTACGGCTTCAATTTTTTTCTTCTTAAAAAATCTTAGTGGACGAACTGGTTCCTACTCAATTATTCTTTGCCGTCTACGACAGTAATGTTGATGTCCGCACTAAACTCCGGAGATTTAGTAACGAAAACACCCGCGGGTCAGGCAATAGCGCGTAATAGCTTTGAATCGCAACCGCTCTGCGTAGGCGGACCGCGGACGCTCCTGAATTTCGCCTAAAGAACACTTCACACGTGTCGTGATCACATTTTTTATAGTATAGGGGACCGACGCCCATGGATATCCGCACAATTACTATGCCGCCTTAATGCAGCATTGCTCTACCTTCAACATCTTCGGTGTCATGTATCGTGTGTATTCTGAGTTGCCGGTGGGCCACTGGAGAGGAAGCGTAAGTTGGGCATTCCTGTAACTGTGCAGGCGTCGGTAGCCATCAAAAGGATCCGACTGCTTGTTTGCATACTTATATATTAGTAAAAAATGTTATCGGGCGGTGGTGGGAGGCCCTGGCACAGTTGACATGAGGCATAGGTCCACCAATCCAAACCAACAAACAGGTGGGTAATCAAAACGCAGTAGAAAAAACGAACCAGCGCTTTGGTTCGTTTTTCCTATTGCGTTTTGACTACCCACCAATGGCAAAAAAGAGGTTTGTAATCCAAACCAATGGGAGTGTGGCGAAGGCGCCATGTGTGCATACTGCATCCCTTACTGCGGCCAGGGATTAGAGAGAGAACCTAACCCCATTGTACATCCCTGACCTCAGAGGGACCTGATATCGTTTCGGCCCCTCTAATTTGGAGTAGTCCGTCCCTTTACCAAGGACATGCCAGTTGACCCCTGACGCTGAAAAATCCGGAGCACCTGCAATGTTTTTATGGGCGTTCAGTTCATCCATGAGTCCCATGCACCCATTGGATCTCACCAAAGACCGGTGGCAGTGCGTAAATACATTTCACCACGCAACAAAAGAAAGAACAAAAAAATATGCATTGAAGACTGTTGTACCGGTGTCTTTAGCGGTGCACAGCCATACATTAGCATACTAATGGTGTCAGCGAGCGGTTTATTTTAATTCGTGTCTCGTTACAGTTTCAATTACAAAAGCTCCAGTCGTCGTGGCCCATGGCTAGGCCCTGCTCAGTACTGTAGACTTGCCGAGTGATAAGTTCACACAGGTATATGAGTGGAATTGTGATCTCGTTTTAAATCCTGGAATCGAGTTCCTGTACGGATCAAAAAAGGGATTTTTTCAGTTGTTTTCAATTTTTATGACAGTCCGAAGTCGGAAAGTTAGCAGTGTTATAGTAAACTACCTCGTGCTCCAACGTGCTTGGCGATTTCTTAATAAGGTTATGAACTCACGAAGCGATCGTTCCGGCGCCCGCTGCGGTGGCGGTTTACGGTTTTTTTTTAAACTCACAAGACGGTTAACGATCAGTTGAAGTACAGACTGCCAATTGATCGCAGAGCGTCTGGACAACAACAGAAATATATATTTGCCAACAGAAACTACGGGCCCACAAGCGCTAGAATACCGGATGACCGCTTCGTGAGCCTAACCGTTACGTGTTAGGAAGTTGGCGGTGTTACACCCCCGTGCAATAGAGAGCACGTTAAGCCGTGAGTCTTGCGCCTGATTCCCCTCCGGTCGTACATGGGACTGCTGTCCCATCGGCAAGGGAAAATGAGGGAGGATATAAACGCTCCCCTCTGTTACGTCTCCATACGCCGCACACATTAGTATACTATGATGTGTTCGGCGCAGTCTGCTCGTCGCTATGGAAATAGTCACAGAAGTCGAAATATTACATAACATATAGGCTATATTTCAAATAGCATAAAATATTGGTTATATTTTAACAAACATAAAATAGACATTTTATGTTTGTTACATGTACACAATATTTTGATTATAACAGCCACAGCAAGGCATGGCCGGATCAGCTGGTTCTATATAAAAACTAGAGTACGCAGGCCGCGCTACCTCGCTATAAAAAAGACAAAGAAGTGACACAGTTTAGGATGATAAACTAATTGTGATAAAGAAAAACATTTGGTGAACTCACTACCACAGTGCATTCGCCTTCCTCATCATTTATTAATATTGCTCCACGTCTTCAGCCTCAAATATGTTATGGATCAAACAACAGTATCGAATAATTTATGTGAAATAACACACGTCTGATGTTAAACACTGTCTCTTCACTAAATTGCTAGTACCTTCATAAGTCGCGACATAATGCGTTTATGTAGTTATCTTATATTTGCGACATTTTTCGTGTTTAGGTTAAATTTCTGTGTCTTTTAAGCTATTTGTCCTAAAATCGTTTGCCTACGCCTTGAACATAAATTACATTACAATAAAATAAAACTGTGTAACGGAACCATTGCACCAATTGTATTCATGGCAAAGAATAACCATAAAAATATATACAATACAAGATAAACAAATACAACATACGTGGAATAATACATTTGAAATGGAAATTAATGCAACATGGATAATGTGATGAATACACAACTCTCTGTATAGTGCGTTCCACAATAAGCACAGTAACGTTAGATAAGTTATTCTAATGTTGGAAGGAATTCACATGAGCACCGACTTGCTGTGCTCGTTCACTCAATTACACTAATTACGGGCGAGCTTCGGCGTAGGTAATTACCATAACGATAAGTGGCAGAGCAGCGTGGGTCGCGGGGACCACCGCCGGCTGCGGCGCGGCAGCTAGCTGATAGCAAGTGGTTATTTATTACCATATTGTCCCGGGTACGTTCCTGTTATCGTTACCCTGCCTTGCGACCGTTATCCAGGTTTTAGAGGTCGTCGGTGGAGTTGTCTTGGTGGTTCCATGTCAGTTACTGTATTTCCATGATATTAGGAGTTTCATGAAAAGGACTCAATGCGAAACTAGACATGGAGTCGGTCTTTTTATACGTTGAGGAGGAAAACGAGCTACCGCCGCCCCTAGACATCCACAGGATCGTGCAGGCGTGTGGCCGGCCTTTAAGATAGAAGGAGGCTCTTTTCTTGAAGAAGGGCGTATCGGTTCGGAAGTACTTAAGGTGGCAGCTGGTACCACAATGATGATGTAAGCGGTAGAAGAATGCACCTGAATCGCACGATGTGGACTTTTTGATATCAAGGTGGCGACGGTGGAACTTGCGGTTCTACCGCGACGTCTGATGAAATTTTAGACAGTTTTATGACAGACACGAACTCGAACTACCCAGATAAAATTTCGTTCCCAATTTTTTTACTAACCCTTATTAAGAACTACATTGATTCCATTGTTTGTTTCTTGTATTATTTTAAGTTCTTGATTGTGAATATGGTGAGACCATCATTAAAAAAATGTAATGAAAAGTCTTATTAAATCTGAACGGGAATTGTCACAACAGTAATAATAAAATGTGTAAAACTAGTCTATATTTAGTTTCATAATTGAGAAGTTATGAAATGTATTTGGAACTAAGCTATAACTATGTTACAGTTTGTTTTTGGTATTTGAACTTATGCTGTGAAAGCGAAGAGAAGCTCAATGCAGCTTCATCGGATTGATATGAGTGCTCGTCGGTGACGATATGTTCGGGGTTAAAAAGGTGTCCGACCCCCCCCCCACTCTGTCGCAGATGGGAGAGATGCATTCCGAAGTAAAAATATTTACAAATGCTAATTACTTATCTTATTACGACCAGAAATATTGCAGTAATAACTAAAGTAACTTAAGACATCAATATACTTGAAGTACTTAAACTTCAAGTACATTGATGTCTTAAGTTTACGCGAATGTTAGACATCAAGTATCAATATGGTAATCTCGTAGTACTGGGCTGGCGTGGAACTGACGCACACTCGTGATCTACCCAGCGCTACGCATCCTGCCCCGTGGTCAAGCTGGCTGTGATATGATCCATGGATTTGTGTGTGTACAAATAGTACTATTTGTACACACACTTGTGTACACATGTTGACATTTAATGAGACGTAGTGGAGAGATCTTGGTGCAAATACAATACTAAAAACCAAAGATCACGTGATTTGTTGACGAATGATCGAATTAAAGAGCTTAACAAAATCCGTGGAATAAAATAAGGACGATAGAACGTAACACTTAACTATAGTATCTCACAGTATCGATTTTGATTTCTGACAAATTGAAGGAACTTCACAAATTTACTTTCCTTGCGAATCCCTAAACGCATGTCATAAATTTAGCTGAATGCTTTACTTATGCAACATGTCTGCTGTTTATATCTTTATATCTGATTATATAAAATACCAATGAAAGCTTTTAATTAACCTCCTTAAACTATTGTTATTCATTTTATGTCACACAAGTTTTTAAAGCGATAATAAAAAAAAATAATTGAAAAGTACTTATTAAGTTGCTTCGCATTATTTGGATTTGAAATGTACCAGGAGTAGATGAGAGCGACGGTGGTGGCGATAGAAATAAGTGAGAGAGTGTGGTGCCGATGCCCCCACAGTCACGACTCGTGGTGTGGCGCCGTGCAGTGTAGGACAACAGATGCAGCGCTCACATGTTGCACGCGATCAGGCGCGAGGCCCCGGCGCTGACCCTGGGGGCCCGCGACCCCGAGCTGCAGCGCCTTTTCTAATTCAATTAACAGTTTTACATGCAATGCAGATCACTAAGGCGCTAATCTCTTGCTTGCAGGTACAAGACATTGAGAGCTATACAAATACAAACACAACGTAGCACACAGCACATTGTGCCGCCACAAAGTAGTGCTATCGCGTTTCGTGCGGTTTTAGGTGGCAGCGGGGAGATGAGGTCCCTTCCTACAGCCTAACAATATAGCCATATACCAATTTGGGGTTGTATAGTAGTGTTAGTAGTCACCAAAAGGCTGGCTGGCGTGTCCCCATAAAAAGGCTGGCTGGCGTGTCCCCATAAAAAAATTACGAACACATTTAGAGTCCGCGCTACCACTTAAGTAGTAAAGAAGCGGCTGTGTTTAGGGTGTTGTAACGAATTTTGAGAAAGAAAAATGTTTGTTGAACTCACTCACTACCAGCCGTCTCCTATGAATAGAGAGGGTGCAGACACTCCTGGACCTGCCTACAAGCGCCTGTGGTTACCGTCCCTTCGGCTCCTCTCACATGACAATCAACACTTTATTATCGGGAATCTGGATGTGATATGCGGAGTATTTAATGTATTGAAGATGACGATTTAGAATAGAACGGAATGTAGGAATATACAGTGCCATATGAGTCTGACACACACTTGTGCACTCCGATATGTCCTGCGAAGTTGGCTAATCTCTATAGATATGGCCGGCAGAGCTGAAGTGCGCTCAGTAGCCAGTACCTTCGTACAGTAGTACCCAGTGGATATCTACGTGCGTAAGTAATTGGACATTACTAATAATAATGTCGTCCTAGGCGAATTTCGGCTACAGCGGCCATCTCTATTGACAAGAGCCAAATGCGCGGGACATATTTATGTGTGTGTGCAAGTGCACTGTCTATTTCTATATTCTCCTATTCCGATGTGACGGCAATCCGACACGACCGGAGGGAAATCAGGCGGAGGGCCGGGTCTTAACCTAACTCCACCTATTAGAATTTGGAAAATCATAATACCACTTTTTGTATGGTCCGACCCGAGATTCGAACCCGGGACCTCACGTCTGTGGCTGATCTTGTTTACCACTGGACCACGAGTCTGTTAAACGTTGTACATTACTATAGCGGTAATGATATAGAGTTATGCCAGTACACATAAATAATAGTACACTCAGTGCCTAGACCGCAGTGCGTATACGGGGGCATCAGTAATGCCTCATGCAGTGCGTGTAGTACCTGAACTGAACGTAGGTTTACCTTGATGGACGGCATGTGGATTTATTATTATGTTTGAAAGAGAAAGTCAGCCGCGATCACAACATGTGTTTCTATTAGAAGCGACACCTCATTTATTACGGCCTATTAAAAACTTAAGTACACTCGGTCACATAATGCATTTGTTACAGGGGGTAAGACTTTGACAAAACCTACCTATCCTTTCTAAGTTTTTAAAGTCATCGCCATAACCAAATCACAAATTAAATCCTTTTTTGTTAATAACATTTTATTCATAGTTACATACGAATGTCACTTACTCCATTAAGACTACATAACATTATACGAGAAATATATAGTTTATGTAAATACTTTGCTATAAATCAAATACAAATACAATATATAATTTTATTAATTTTAGTAAAGATTTTTTACGAATGGCGGAATTTTTATGATGACCCGTCACTAAAAGTTAAATCTGTTTACTACTACATGTTACGAGTCAGCGCAGGATCATGTTGGACATAAAATATCTGGGGCTCATCCTTGACGGAGGGTGGACCTTCGGCCCACACTTCGCTATGGTGGGACCGAAGGTCGTGAAGGTGGCGAGTGCGCTGGGCAGACTCCTCCCGAACCTCGGAGAACCCAGCGCCGCCTGCAGGCAGCTGTACTCCGGTGTCTGTCGGAGTATGGCGACGTACGGTGCCCCGGTTTGGGCGGATCGTCTCACTGCGAGGAATAAGGCCCATCTGAGCTCTGCGCAGAGGGTCGTCGCAGTGAGGTCGATCCGGGGGTACCGTACGGTATCGTGGGCTGCAGCGACAGCCCTAGCCGGCGATCCCCCGTGGGAGCTCGTGGCGGAGGTTCTTGCCGAGAGCTGCTCCTATGTCTCGGATAGGAAGGGCTCTCGGCCTGAACCCCACGCATGTCGAGATCCTACGGATTCGCCGGATAGGGCATGTGGCGTTAATGCAGAGGTGGGGGGAGGACCTGGCGCGGCAGCCGTACGGTAGAGAGTTAATGGCTGCCTTGCGCCCGATCCTCGAGCGGTGATTGCGCCGTAGGCGCAAACCCCTCACCTTCCGTCTGGCGCAGGTGCTCACCGGGCATGGTTGCTTCGGTGAGTATCTGTGCAAGACGGCCCGCAGGGAGCCGACGACTCGATGTCACGATTGTGACGCGGCGGTGGACTCGGCCCAGCACACCCTCGAGGTGTGCCCGAGATGGGCGGCGCTGCGTCACGATCTGACATCAGTTGTCGGAGGGGACTTGTCAAAGTCGAGCATCATCCTCGCGATGCTCGGCAGCGACGAGTCCTACAGGGCGATGGCTTCCTTCTGCGAGACAGTCATGTCCCAGAAGGAAGCCGACGAGCGGGTGAGAGAGGAGGCTGCCGACGCGGCCTCCCCCCGCCGACGACGAATGGGGGTACGAAAGAGGCGCTATCTGCAGCGCCTTCAGTAGTGCCCCTGTGTTCCGTGTCGGGCCGGGATGGGAACCCGGTCCACTTCCAATGACACGGCGTCGTGGGGACCGTCTTAGAGTAGCCGGACAGTCTCCGAGGAGGTGAAGTCTGGCCTTTTCGCCGAGGCCAGCCTGTCGCTGGAGGGGTCCTGTTGCCTGCAGATCCGGGACCCTCCACTTATAGCGGCTGATGGCTCCCGTAGGGGTTTAGTTGGTATTGCTACCCAATGGCCGAGTCCAACATAGGTCTGGGGGTCTACCCGGGCTCCCAGGTATCATGCGTAAATGTATTCCCCTTCGTCACCAAAAAAAAAGGATCATGTTGGACGGGGAGAGGGGGGAGGGGTTTGAAATAAATCAATAATTGATTTTTTTTTTAATTTTCATTATGGGGCCCGTTGGCATAATGGAGTCCGGGGCAACAGCAACCCTAACTGTATCTGGTGCTGCATCGAACAAGCGTACTGAATTCTTATTAACCTGGCACAGGGGTATCATGAATAAGGCGCTTCTCTGACCTTTCACAATTGTAATGCAGTGGGTTGGGTTGTAGGGACGATTATGCGAATTATGCGAACTTGGTTGGGTAGTATTAGGCGATGGTCAGTGGAACTAGGGAATACTCCTTCCTCTTCGTCCTAATCTTGTCCCGTGTATACGGAGACTGGGGAAATACTCTAAACAGACACAAATTAGATTTACCAGTGTTAACACTAAGGAGAATAAATTATTCTTTTCATTTGCGATGCGTTTTAAACAACAAAAAAGTTCTACAAAAATAATAAGTATTATAGAAAATTGGATTTTAGCCGTACTTAAACAGATATATTAATTGGGCATATTTTATAATTACCGGAAACAAAACCTGATGTTACTTCTATAACTCGAAAATAAATGAATAGAATAGAGTTCTATGCAAAAAGTCAGGAAAACAAAAATAATAATAAGTTTTGTGTTTGAATATACCTCATATGATCGATATGTGGCTATTTATCAAGACAACTGTTTAATGCACCAGCGATTGTGAAGTTTTATCTGCGGCCAAATCATGCATTATTTATTTGTTTAATGCACTGGATAACAGTTAATTCATTTATAACTGCGCAAGAGACTTGTAAACTTATAATTGACAACCGGCTGGCTCAGTTGGTAACGTGGCGGTTAGTCAGCGTGTTACGCCAGAGGTCGCGGGTTTGAATCCCACTTAGGTCATATGTATTTATGTAATAAAAAGCTTATATATATATAAATAATAATAAATTAAATATATTTCCGCTGTCTAGTACCAGACAAGTCCTAACGTACTTAGCACAGGGCTAGGCTAACATGGTGCGATAAGTCCACAGGTATTATCATATTATTATTAATAATTACTATTATTGATTTCTGTTGTAACATATCCAATAGATACAATATCTCCTAGCTATATATACTAATGTTTAGTGGTCTAGTGTGAGAAACATTCAATGGATCGTGTCGCCCTGGGTTCGAGACCCGGATTTAAATTGTTATTGGGATGTTTAAATTTCTGCTAACAGTCTGAAGTCAGAAAGTTTGCGTTGTGACTGCCGTGCCAGCTGTCCTGCGCCTGACATCTCTCCGGTCCGTGTCGGACTGCCATCTGTATAGGGTTATGTGGGAATAGAGAATGCAATTATATCTGCTTGTTTTACGTACCCGTTGCTGACAGTACACTGGTCACATAATTGATAGTAGAAACTGTTTGTCGTGTGTGCTTTTTTATAAGATAGGAGCGGTATGGGTATCCAAATACCGCATAATTACTACATCAATGCATTGTCCTCTCTTCTGTCTCCCCTGCAATGGGCCACCAGCTACTGACAAACCGCACGAAACGCGACAGCGGAGATATAATTTTAAGGCGGTATCATGTACTAACATCACATTAGAGGCGGTATGCCTGAAACTGGACATAATAATAATGTTACAGCGGTACGTCCTGAAGGAGTACCATCCCTTTCGTGTTTGGGTTTGATTGGGTTCAATCGGCTGTAATGCACATGGTACCTCTTACTAAAGTGTTTTTATAAATTGGCACTTTGTACAAATATCATCAGATGCCGTTTATCACTGGCAGCGCTTATCAGCGCTTCACGCAGACTTCGGCTGGCGGCGGGGCGCCCGCAATCTCCCGCGCGGTGACCTCGTGCAGCTGGTAATTGCCCACTTAATATAAGCGAGACCGTGAACGGGGGTTAGGAGAGCCGCACACTCATGCCCCTGAGTGTCTATAATCTGTTCGAGCATGCAGTGACGTGAGCAGCGTTAGTTGTCCTGTCATATCGCATCTAATTAAAATACTGTCTGTGCCAACACTCGACTTTACTCCTTAAAAACGGACATGAATCGTAAGTGAAAGGCCTGCAAGAGACGTTGCGGTAATAAGTTACTCTTAGAGTTACTGTTTCACATGATTTTCATCTTCATATTTTTTTCATACCACGGTTACTATATAGTTTCTAATGGAGTAAACTGCAGATGATGTGCATCATGTTACGAGATCAAGTGAGTTGCCGAGTAGTGAAAATTGAATTAAATTTGAAATCAGTGCCAAACAGCCAGTGTATTCTGTCGCATGTGCAATGTGGTAGGAACAGACTTACAGTACAAAAAGGAACCTTTTTGTACTGATTTCAAGCATACTCGTAAATATGATGATTTTTTCCGATTTTTTACTTTTTGATACGGTGGTATTACCGTAGTGGCATAGAGATTTGAAGTCTGATTGATATCTATAGAAGTCGGTTTATTTTTTTTTATTGTAGATTTTCATTAATTACTATTTAGTCTTTGTGTCCAAAACCGTTTAAGACTAGATGCGGGCAAGATGTATTTTTGCTTAATCAATGTTTTTATTATTGTCGTTATAGTAAATTAGTTAACATTGAGTATTCTGTGTGCGAACAACTTTATCATAAACGGAGCTAGAATCAAAGAGCGTATGATATAGCAGTGGATTAGGTGTCGGGTCGCGGAAGTAGTTAGGGAGATCTAGGGCCGGCACTTATCATGTAGCGTCGGGGCCTCCGCCGGTGCACGCGGGGCCCCCTAACACAGACGTCACTAATAACAGTCAGAAGTTTTATCGTACAGATAAAAATATTTACGGCGCGCTACATTAATGAGGGCTCTATTTACAAACCTGCGCGAAGTTTTGTCTCTGATTATTTATGCGGTTCAGGTTCTATGTTCCTATAAAAGTATACTTTTTTATAAAAAGTAAAAAAAAAAAAATTTTTTATTAAAAGTATACTCATTTACTGATTTCTCCGCCAATTGGGGATGTTAAAAAATTGTTCTTGTTCGAAATTAAAGTTTAAAGTATTGAGAAAAATTAAATTGTGCCTGAAGCAGGGGGAAAGAGGTAACAAAGCATATGAGTCTTCTCCTACCACATCACAACACACATGTGACAAAATATACCTACAGTTAACAGTTTAGTAACGACTTTAAGTGTTATATATACCAACCTACAGAGATGTCATTTAGACGAATTTGCGAGTCTCTTGCTTTTGTATTTCGAATTCTATTACCAAGATACCAAATACTTAATCTAATTATTACTTTTGACAGGTAAGTGCCATACTACATTGCAGCG
>JAFELO010001470.1:714892-726657 GCA_017140195.1 Eumaeus atala
ACACTCGAGCAGTCGGAGCCATTTGTACAATAGGTGGACACTCGAGCAGTCGGAGCCATTTGTTGATTACCGACGTCCATAAACCCTCACTATTGCCATGCTCTGCCCTCCCCACCTAGTCTACCCTAATGGATCTCCGGACCCTCATACGCCGTACGCAACGTCACAGCCTCTCACAGACACACTATTTCGAATGAACATGTAACCGCAAAGGCTCAAAACATTCAAAAACCGACCATTTCGTTTGTCTCAACCCGCCTACACTTCTGTTATCTTGGAGAAGCCATAAACGGTTTGTGAGACGTGGATACATTACCAAACAAGCGGGGACAGATCATACGGCGGGGGTACGGGCGTGGAGGGGCGCGGGGGCTACACGCTGACTCCTCCTGATGGGCCTTAGTAAGCAGCGCGGATCTCCGCTCACGTATTCTACGTAATTGCAGCAGATTCTTACGTTATTTCGTGGGTATGCCCTCTTGTGAAATGGCGTGCTAATGATGAGTCCAGGTGAGGAAATCTAGGGATTAATCATCGTTGCTATCCGTACGATATTAACTGCCTCATGGTCTAGTGATAGGCGTGTCCAGCCGCGTGAGATCTAGGTTCGAATCCCAGGTCCGGAACTAGTTGGTGGCGTTAAACTTCCGTGTCTCAGTCGTTGAGCCATCAGCCCTGCGCATGATTGTTCTCCGGTCGTGTTCGGATTGCCGTCCTATCGGAATAAGAGAATGAAGGTACTGAGATTGTACTCGTTCCTGCGCAATCACTTGTGCACTATAATATGTATGTATGTCCATTACAATTCTCGATTTGCTCAGCTCAAATAATACCTCCTTACCGGTTAGGTATTCCGAGACTACCGCACGCTAGTTCTTTCGCCCGCGCCCCCCAGTCAAGATCCTATACATCAGCCATTCATCCGTTAGCTACCGTGCGCGAGCTGCTCTCGATGAGAGTTGGAGTCGAGGGCCACCACGGTCTTTCTGGCCCCGATAATAACAGTTAAATTAGCTATTATAAACATTCTCATATCGAGATGCATCTCTCCCGTGTCTCCGGAGAGTGGGAGGCCGGGTGCTTTTACGACCCCAGACCCAATCTCGTAGCCCGACGAGCAACCATAGCAATCGGAAGAAGCTGTATTGGGCTTCTCTTCGCTTTCACAAAAAGATTATATATCATGTCGCCTCTGTGGTGTAACGGCGCGGGCTCTTAAGACCGTTAGCCGCGTGGGGTCCTGGGTTCGGTCCCCAGGTCGGACAACTATTATTAAATGTTTCTCAGATTATTCTGAGCACGCATTACATTATATAGGATTGGAATGTGTCCTAAGTGGCTTGCCAAATATGACATCGTGGGCCTTAGTACCTTGGGTAATCGTGGGTGTGCTAGTATATCTACTTACGAGCTGTGGATGTACTAGCACACCTCTGCCTACCTCTTCGTGGATAACAGGCGTGAAGGTACTTTTTTTTATTCTTCATATATTATTTCGCGGCATGTTTTAAAGACGGTGGCCGGTCTAGCCGAAATTCGTCTAGGACGACATTATTCCCTTGTAGTAGTCAGTAGTTAGGATTACGGAGGTGTCTGACCTCAATCACTACAGTAATATAGTTATATGTATGGGTGTGATTCCTTGCCGATCGTCTGTCTGGGTGCAGTCTTATTACCTGAGACTCTTCACATGTCTTTCCTCCAAGTATAAGGGGGCAAACGAACAGATCGATAGGATGACCGGTTGCTCACGTTCCCAAAAGGGCCACCGGAAACTCAAAAACCCAATGAAACACGACGTTATAAATGTGGCTTGATGACGGTACCGTGAGAGCTCGTTCGGGCCCGATTCATCTATAATGAGCATGGCACTACCTCTTACAGGTCAGCGATGTTGGTGTGGTAGTTTTTTTGTATAGATTAGGGAAGCAAACGAGAAATTCGGGCCTTTTCACGACTACCGATGCCCATGAACATCCATATAATAACTATGGCGATTCGTTGCCCTCCTTCTCCCCCTATGGGCCACCGTCTACTCACAAACCGCACGAAATGCTACACTGAAGATCTCACTTTACGGCGGTACTATGTTAGCAAGAGGCACCTCCCCGGCCGCGCCGGCCCAATTCCGCTGCAATACCTCCTGCTGACCAGTATTTGATCTTTATGATGGTAGTTCCACTCCCAGGCTACGACCGATACGGACGACCCACCGGACCGAGACACGTACCGACCGCAAAGGTCGCGTGACTAATGAAACCACTAGTCACATAAGCAACAGCCACCTCCGACCTCTCGGCGTGTCCCCGTGGAACGTTACTTAATTAATGAGGATAGCACGTTTTACTTTTAATGGTCCAGCTCTCTCGGCTTATCTAAATGAAGCTCTCACGGGCACGATAGAGCTAAATTGGCGCAATATGCAGGCCGCGTGACGCGCCAAGCCATGCTGATATGGACGGTTAATAGCTGCCACGTATCTTAGTGTTACGAGCGAGGCCCGGGACGTGCGGAGACTTTGTTCGTACCCAACAAACCTGTCCCAATGTGTGCGACTGGCGTCTATGACGTCACATCGATGCTCGAGCATAATGCGATAACCGTACTAATGTATCACGTCGAGTGCGGAGGGGTGAAAGGGGAAGGATCATTGCAGATACTTTGACCGAGTTGTTCATGCGCATACTGTGCCAAGTCAATGAACAAACGATTGTAATTTCTTCTTCGTCTTCCTAGCCATATCCCGTTCAAATATAAGATGATATCAGGGCCGGCTTAGTAGCCTTGGAGACTCGATGACGGCGCCAGTTTCTTCACAGAGCGACTGCCATCTGACCTCTGCAACCCAGAAGGGAAACTAAACCCAATCCATCGATAGATTTCAAATACAGGAATCCGGGTTTTCCTTCACCATAAGCACTCTGAACATGTACTTAAATTAGAAAAACTCATTGGGTCATGGCCAGGATCGAATCTTGACTACTCGAGTGAGAGTATGTAGCGCTAACCATTACATCTCTGAGGCTCGGAATAAACGATTGTAATTATAAATACACTATTGAATCGTCCATTGCAGAACATCTTAATAACCCTCTGTCGTTTACGGAAATATAGTCGCAATGTAAACGTTATCTGAGCGGTAAATAGGCAATTAATTCCGAATGGCCGGCATTATTTACTGCCATTAATTGGTCAGAGGTGGTCACGACGCGAGGGCCCGCTCGCTTCCTCATTGCCTCCCCCCTACTTGCTCCCATGCAATATAAACTGTAATTGATCACCTCGAGAGCGAAAATCCTAATCTAATTGATGATATAAGTAGCACCTACTAAGAATACACTTATAGGTAGATATGCTTTACGTAGCTATTGAAGTACACTACAGTACCTTTATGATTAGTAAGAGGTAGTGCCATGCTGCATTGCTGAGTTGAGCCGGGGAGGTACCTCAAGCTCAAATTATAATGTCCCGTTTCGCTGGGTTTGTCTGATTCTATCCCTTCCAATAGCTAATTATTACGGGCCAGTGATTTCCAATTATTTTTTTACGAGAAAATTTTAAAGCGTACCTCTAATGGAGCTTCGAAGATATTCGTTATATTATTTATTTATTGATACCATCAAAATACAGGTAGGCACAGTTCTATTCAAATAATCTAAAGTGATGGTGTGCGTTCGCCTGAACCCTGGACATACTACGTGTGCAATTGATTGGGAACCACTGGCCTAAGCTTTTGCATTTCAATTATTCACTTCAATTATTCAAGGATTTGTTACACCGCCTCTCTCATTAAAACCCTGCACATGCGAGCTTATCACTATCACAATGGCCAATAAGTAGGATAGCTCGGTGTTTTTCCTATCTAATCTGTGCTATACTATATTGTCCTAAAATATACCATAATATAATATATATAATAAAGATAGTATTTTTTTGTACGTGCTAATCTTTAGAAATAAAAGTTGAATTTGAAAATATGTCCTTGTGTATTATAGCTACATTCACGTGGCAGGTTATGCGTGGGGCGCTGCAAGCAATACAACATGGCTGAAATCTTTTTTGATGTAAGGACACGCTAATCTCTATACTCCTCTACCTGTTATAGCTGTGAGAGGCAGTGCCACTACAGCATTGCAGCTGAATCAGGCCGGTGCGACTCCATATGTGTATATGCTTTTTTTTCTTTGAATGATTGACGTCCAATGTTTTATCCTTATTCTACTAGATTTTACCAGTGGCTTCGCAGATGTTCCCTCCGTATCTATTTTTTTAAATAAGAAAATAAGCTACATCCTCTCTACTACCTGAAAAATACGTGTACAAATTTTCATGGGAATAGGTTGAGTAGTTTTGGCGTAAAAGCGTAACAAACAAAATTACAATCACATTTGTAATATTAGTATGGATATTCTTAGATATAACGTTAGTGTTTATGACGATTATCGTAACTTGACTATGAACAACGTAAAGTAAACAATAGTTAGCAAAAGATGCTATTTACTGTATCCTCTATTAGATCCACTCAAATCCAAATCCAATTACTTAGTGCACGAGCAAACTTTCACTCGGTTGTCAAATGTTAGTCGCTCTGCAGTCAGGAGTTGTTCGAAGTTCGTCCATCGACCGCTTCATGCTGCTATAGCGGATCCGCTGGCCGCCGGGCCTCTGTCACATTGTCATCAGCGGAGCGAGAAAGTTTATGCATTCGTATTCGTATACACAGAGGTACTGGATTGGGCTAGAATGATCGGTAATGCACTGCTAACACGATGACATTTGGGCGTTGATAGTCACCAAATGGCTCTGAGAGATCGTTTCTCCCCCTATGCTATTCAATGCACCTGCTTTCACTGGTATGACAACCCCAGTGTCTCCAAAGTCATGTTTGCGTTAAAAAGTGTTTATCGAGCTGTTGTACGACCATGTTAGACAATGGCCTCCTTCATGATTCCAATTCGAATCAGAGAGGGATTGACCCGTCCTATTCTATGGTCCCAAAGTCAGTGGGGATCAAGAGCCGGACGACTCCCCTGTAGACAGTAGATTAGTTTAGGTCCCTTAATTAAGGACTCAGCGTAATATCACGGAGGTGACCATATTTTTAATAGATCCAGGGTCACCTTAAACCCCATAGGGCAACTGGGGGCTTGCGGAGACATTGGGATTGATCAACTTGATTAAATGCTATTATTTATTTATTAGTATAAGGACACACCCGAAGAGACATTACAGTTGCCTACTTTGTCTCAACAGGCGACATAACAACACAATTTAACACCAATTGACAAAAACAGTACATTTATAAAAAAATAGCTAAACATTTACCATACATTTACTACCACTTATATGCTACTTATTTTCTATTTTATTTTATTATTAAATTGGAAAGCACAGAGAGTGTCGCGTGAGCTTGTCGCGTCGCGTGTGCTCGTATTACTGGTCGCGAGCGGTTTCGCGGGCTCTACCATTGATTAACCATTGTTATAGCAGCAGCCCGCTGCGGCTCACGGTAATGACGCGCCGCCAGCCCCGCCGGCCGCCGCGGACATTCTGTGCCGTCCCAGATCCAACTGATAAGAATTAAAAAGGCACTGTCTAATATTTCTTTGTTGTTATTGTTCGTTGTTCAACCGAGTGCCAATACGAGATGTTTCGATGGTTTACTCTTTGTTCCAAACAAGGTTATCAGAGGTCCGCATGTTCGGACCAACGATATGACGTAACTAATAGATCCTCTGCTCCATGTGCAGATTTGTAAATCTTTTATCCAGTTTACTTATTACTGAAATAAGACGCAGTTAATGTCTAAATTTGTACTGGTTTTTATCGAAGAAAAGGCGACGATGAAATCTAGAAAACGAAATTAAATAGACTCTAGTGACAGTGGATTTGTACTAAATCCAATAATTGGTTTACTACATTTTGTTGGTACTGTTCGTTGGAGGCTGTAATAATCAATCATCAATCAATCATATATCTCATGGCGAAATGACAGACAGAAGAGTGGTTAAATAGCATCCATGAACAGCAGAGATAGATAGCGTCTACTGTAATATGCCAGTGACACATCACATTACAAAGTAACATACGCCTCACCCGTCTCTCGGTCACCTAGGCCCCACTGAACATAAATTTGATACGGATCAGCTGTCACAGCCGTAACAAAAAGACATGCTGTATAGCATGTATGCAAGACGGTTCTATCGGTATAAATATTTTTATCAACGGGCTTGGCCCACCTCCTGTTCTCACCGCTGCTACTCCTGGCTGGCCAGGATCGACAGCGGCAACCATTTACGACCTTCTGATATGATCTAAGAGTACAGTAAGTACAACATAAGTACAGTAAATATTAAGTACATTGCCACAATACACATCTCGGGAGTATGATAGGTCTGCGGCGCGAGCCGCTCGGCGCTGAGAGCCGTCCGCCATCGGCGCAGCATCTGATTGCGCGTCGGACGTTAATCGGCCGAAGCGCCGCGTGACTCTTTGTTAACTTTATTGTTATTTTAAATTATGATATTTATCTCAAACATTTTAATGACGAACCAAATAAATCAAACATTGTAAACGTAGATGGGCGATGACCTTCGATCGCGATGTGTTTGTTGGCTTGTGTCGTAATGTGCGGACGGACGCGGCGAATGTTTGACGCAATGAGTTGTGTCTCTCCACTCGTCGGTTTTGCGGGGAAATGCACTTACGCACCGCCATTGTTCCTGAGTGGAATCCTATGAGGGGTGTGGGACTCTAGGCTGAGCCGTATGCCTACTCACGAAAACTATAATTCTCTCGGGTGCCTATGTGAGGCGAGGTGCCCGGATCTGTAAGCATCAGGACACCTTGGCTACTAGTCAGTTTATGAGGGTATGAAGGTTCGTACTCCTGCAATAGGAGGGCTAACACGACAACCTACATCAGGCCCCTCCGACATCGGTACCGTCCAATAAGGTTAGCTTCCAAGACTAACCTCTAGTCCGATTTAGGGAGGCGACATGAGTTGCGCGGAGCGTTTTCGCTGCACTCTCATCCGTCTTCGGCGTACATTGCATAATGTTTGACGCGATGCATATGTGTGTGGCGCCCACTCGACAGTATATCTGTCTTGATCTAGTACAAACGTATAATCAGTAACCATAAAGTGAAATGTAACATAATGGTGATTGATGTCAGACATTAGTTTGGTCTCGTGTGCTCCAATGCGAATTGTTTGTGTCTGACGTGTGTATACATGAATGTATACACTTCACTGCTTACAGTGCACATCTGACGCGTTAAGTCTTTGATAGAGGGCAACGCATTTGCATGGTGATTATGTGTATGTTCATGGGAGTCGGTAGTCCTAAAAAAGGCTCGTTTGTCCCCTTTTCCAAGAGGCGGTAAAACCTGGCAGCTTGGGCATTCCAGAGCAGAGCATACGCCGAATGGGCAATTCTGGCATTGCCAATTTCAGGCAACCGCCGAGAAACTTAGAGCGGCTGCCCCGAAGGCTTCGGAGCCCAAGGCTCGTCGTCCTTTGGTCGTCATCTGCAACCTAAGAACGGACCCGACAAAAGATAGCCTTCTTGGAGACCTACAGGTCACGAAACTTTCGGATGATCCTGACTCTACTAAAGAGAACTGCAAGGTTGTCTACAAGAAAGACGGTCGTAAAGGTGGGCGTACCACAGTCGTGCTGGAGTGTTCATCAGCATTTAGTGATAAATTGGTTTCCCTAGTTCGTGTCTATATTGGCTGGGACGAAGCTGACATATGCGACTACCTACATATCACTTGCTGCAACAAATACCAACAATATGTACACCCAGAGAAATACTGTAGGGTAACCGAAATGGTATGCGGTAAAAGCGGGGATACGGGACATCGTCAGTCACAAAGTGAGTGCTGCGATACCTGCAAGCGCTTTAAGCGCGAAGAGGCAAGCACTCATGTAACCAATCCTGCGGCCTACCCAGCTCGTATATATGCGGAACAACAGGCAGTTGACGTGACTCATTATCTTCAGGGATCGGAGGCTGCCACATCTGAGCTGCTTGTGATGTTGACAGTGAAATGATATTAGATTTCGTTCTAATTCAAGAACAGTATGCAACTTTGGGCATTACAAGACTGATGTTAAAGCTGGAATTTTGGTCAATAATGACAAGATTGCGTTTACGCTGCATCACCATCTGAGTTCCGAATATTGCACTATCATGCATATCGATTACCAAGACTCGTGCATATACATAATCTCAGTATGGACATGACATAGCGCGACACCTCCAACACTAAAGTTACGTTCTGGATCATCTAACTGGAAAGCCTATACTGACTGGCGTAGACAGCAATGCGCATTCACCACTTTGGTTTTGTGAACGTCATCGATACTCGGGGCGAGGTTGAGACACAGAGTATAAAGACCCTAATGGAGGATTCCATATTAAGCAGAGGTATATTCATTCACAACAAGCAAGGCTACCATTGCAGCACCTACCAACATTAACGGACCAAATGGTTATTCTAATGTGGATCTAACAATCACGACAAGAGGAGTACCGATATCAGAGTGGCGCGTACACGTAGGCGTTAGCGTAAGCGACCATCAAATAATTACATATCAGGTGTGTAGCAGCGTATCCTACTAGCCTTTCGCAAGAAAGAGGCAGATTGGGCTTGCTTTCGACTATATTTGCGACTATGTTTACGCTATGTTTGCGAATAGATGAACTAGACTCCAGGAAATCATCAAATCAACTTGCCACGCAGTTTAGTGGAAACCTTACGCAAACTCCCTCGTTACTGCAAAATACCTCGGATATCGTAAGGGTGGGGACTTCAGCGGTTACGAATGTTGGAGTCTAGCTCTGAGCTGTAAAGTCAAGGCCGCACGACGTTGGCAAGACTCGAGACGAGGAAATCCCACAGGCGATATCTCATTACAGGAAGCCCTACGTGTAACCAGACAAGTGGCCAAGAAGGACGCTGAAATTAAGTATTTTAGAGATATTGCCGAGACGGGAAATGAAAATTCTTGGGGTTTGGCATAAAGTGCCGTGACTGATAGATCTCGCCCACCGTAGAATGTCATTCACGGCGGAAACTCTTACAAGGTTATTCGGACAACATCGAAATTGCTATGCATTATAGCTCCTATACTCCCTATGCCCATATAATACGACAGAAACCGACAACAATTATCATCGACAAGTGCGAGTTGTGACTGAATGTTCTCTTTCCGTTAGGGATTCAGATGCCCCTTCCCGCAGTGCAGTCGATCACATTATTAGAAGCTTACCGAATACAAGTCCCGGATTAGACGGAATCACTCGAAAGATTATCAGGAACGCCTGGACTGCTTTTTCCGGAGAAATGATGCCGATGTAAACAGCGTGTACCAAAGAAGGGGTCTTTCCCGATATCTGGAAGGTTAATTTACTGCCAATTCTAGGAGAAAATACAATTTTCACGCCACACGTTACGTTCGTCAAGCATGGATTCGTCAGAGGGCGCTCAACTGTAAGCGCATTAAAATCAGTGTTCAAGATAGTAGACAATTCCATATATAAATACGTCTTTTCCTTTTGGACATCTCCGGTGCCTTCGATAATGCATGGTGGCCAATGGTACTGTTAAAAGCAAAAGCTACCGACATCTCTCCGGACATCCATCAAACTCTCGTAAGTTATTTCTGTAACCATTATGTTGGTTTCGTCCTTTGGAAGGCTTCCACAATGGGGTATCTCCAGGGTTCGGTATTGGGCCCCACACTATGAAAACTCCTCCGGGACGATATCTTTAAATAGCCGAGACCAGAGGGTGTAAGTTTTGTGGACTATGTAGACGATTTGACGCTTGCAATCGAGGCACCGCCGCCCGCCGTTATCGAATACAAATGTTCCAGGATCTTCAACAGTTGAATTGGGGGATCCGTAATAGGCTAATATTTTCCGCAGCCAAGTCCCAGACTATAACAATTAAGGGTTGTTTTATAAGCGGATAGGAAGAATGGTACCTCGATTGTAATGTATCTGTGACCAACGTGCTTGGGGTACACATAGACGATACTATGTGATGCATGCGGTTTTGATCGGCGAGAAGGCCGCCAGCTCTTTCGGGAAGGTCTCACGTGTCTCTACTTCTTAGTGGGGTGTGAAGTACCGGGCACTTAGATGCCAGTAACACTGAATCTATGTTGCAATCCTGATATAGGCTATAGGTTTGATTTTATTGACAAAGGCCCACCGGTCATGCAGCAGTACGGAGCTACCAGTATTAGCCTGTGTTCTGCGCGGGGCTCAAAGATAAGACGCGCAAGAAGAAGAAAATCGCCATCGCAAACGATGTCACCTCTACTTGGCAGTCACATTGGGCCACGTGTGCCGACGGGAGGGAGCTGTACTGCTTCTTTCCAGAAGTTACAACGTGTCTGGCATATCAATGGGTGAAACCAGAGTACGTTATTTCCCACATACTAACAGGGCACGGGTGCTTTAGAGTTCACCTGCACAGGATGGCGTTATCCTACATATATGACCTGCCATCATGTCTTTGCGGTCATGAAGCTGAAGCCAGAGTAGCCAGGCCAGGTATTGTGGTAATGTAACTCATAAACAGTCTGGATCCATAAACAAACGACGTTTTCTACCGAAGCAACCGGCTCCGCTGGGATAGATCCTACGCGCATTATAACCGCGAGCCGTAGCTAATTTCATCATACGTCTTGTCCGTAGCTGACAAAACACCAGCCAGCGTCGCCACCGCTAATTGATTACCTATTGATTAATCGCCGATAATAAAAAAAAATAATGATAATGAATCATGGACACAAACGCGAGATGTGGGCGGAGAGCACGTCACCTCCCACGCGTCACGCGTCATGTATATCTGTTGGTCCCGCGAGCTGCTTAGCAGAGTGTGATATGATGAGTTTCCAAGCACACACAAATGTCAAATTTCGTAGGTGTATGTAGGTTTTTTCTTTACAGCAAAGAGGGGCAAACGAGAAATCGGAGCCTTTTGATGACTACGGACGCCCATGGGCATTCGGATGGATGCTACGCAGACGCGCTGCCCTCCTATCAACCCCCCCCCCTAATGGGCCATGTTTGTCTTCAAATTTCTTGTAAACTAAAAGTGATATCGAGGTGATTATTTTTAATATAAATGAGCTTCCTCAAGGTGAGGAACGTTCAGCCCCCGATATGATTAGAAGTGTCATTATCTATATTTTGTTTTATGAACTCATGCGAATGACACTAATTACATTTAACTGTTTTAAGGAGCCACATAGAAGTTTGACTGAAGTGTTTGTGAACTATGAGTTTGTGTGCCAAGTTCAGTATAAAAGCTTGGCTTTACATGAGATCTGATTACTTTTTTACCGTGCTAATCGTATGAGCAATGTTTTCCTTGATTTTTATGGGATCTTGGTTTATTGGATTTTCGTTACTGGACCTTTATATAGAATAGAGGGACAGACGAGCAATCGCAGCCTATTATGACTACCGACGCCCATGAACATACACATAATTAATATGCCGATGCGTTGCCCTCCTTCCGCCCCCCCATGGGCCACCTACTCACAAGGCGGCTAATACAGCGACTGCAGTTGTAAGAGCACTGAAGCATCGGACGTTCCATATTTGAAGTTAACCGTTAAGATGTCTTAAGTTAACGCGAATGTTACTTATTTCAATAAAACTATTTTTACGATTTTATTGCGGTTTGTTAACGTTGTCCGTTGTTTTGAAATCATAAGGTTTATCCACTTTACACAGAGA
>JAFELO010001470.1:726755-746964 GCA_017140195.1 Eumaeus atala
AGATTATATCGTGAAATTGTTGTTATCTTACTACAACTCGAGGTGTACATATGATATAATAATAATGTCGTCCTAGCCTAGCCGAATTTCGGCTACGGCGGCCATCCCTATAAAGATCTATCTTATATTATAAAAAATCCTGCAAAATTTTACAATTGTTTAAAAATAACGGTAAACTGTTTTTACTCCCAAGTATGTGGAACCGGTGAAAGTGGTCTCGAGCTCGGCATTTGCACCGATTGTAGTGAACAAGTGTGTGCGCAGGCACAAATGCACTGTCTATTCCCTTATTCTCCTACTCCGATGGGACGGCCATCCGATATGACCGGAGAGATATCAGACGCAGGTCCGACGGCTTGACGTGCTCTCCGAGGCACGGGGGTGTAACACCGCCAACTTCCCAACTTCGGGCTTCTGTTAGAAATTGAAATATCACAATGACCCGGGACTCGAATCCAGAACCTCACGACTGTTTTAAAATGCTTACCACTAAACCAAGACGCTGTCACAGACCGACATCCGGTATACGTATCAATCAAATCGTGATGATGGTGTTGATGCAAGACAAATACTTGTGCGGTAGCTTCACTCAGGTCTTTGTCCGGTCTCGCACGAGATAATTGACAGCTGGGCTGTCCCCAAATGATACGGCTCTACCGTCCCGGACGGCGCAATTACCCAGAGCCTATCATTATTCCCGACCTTTGCGAGCTCGCATACTGCCCGGCTCTAATTACTGCCTTTGTAATGACTGCCCAACAGTATTGTTGCTCTTGCATATGAACATCACATGTATTATCGCCTATAAATGCACTGCGGTATGTTCGTCTTGCGAACGCACGCGAACTGGGCGGACCCAATTATATTGCGCATTAAAAGCTGCAAGTCGACTGCTTTTCGTTTTCAAATAGCTTGTTCTTTCTTATAGAATAGTGGGGCAAACGTGAAATCTGAGCCATTTTACGACTATCGACGCCCATTAACATATACATAATTACTACGTCTCTCTTTTTATAAGATAAAAGCAGCCCCTGCGGTATATAATAATAATAATAATGAAATAATAATGTCTCTGGACATATCCCACCACGTTAGCCTAATCCTGTGCTAAATACCGTAAGGACTTCTGTTACAGATATTAGAGGACGGAAATATTATTAATATGTTTTATAAATTTAAGGAATTTTATAAATTTCAGATTTTTTATTATAGAAATATGTATAATACATATATAAACATCCAAAACCTAGGCGGGATTCGAACCCGCGACCTCGGCATAACACGCGGGCTAACCGCCACGTTACCAACTGAGCCAGCCGGTCGTCAAAATTGTTTAAAATTATTATTTCATTCAAAATTATTAAGCCAGCCTTACATCTACTGAAAAAAATAAATAAACTTAACTCTAAATCCCTTATATATAGCGAATGGATAACAAAACTTAAGAATCTGTCACTACATTGTAACTTAAAATTAGAACTAACAATATTATGAATAAAAAAGGAACGTTCAGCTTTATTGCAATTAGTATCCATCATAAATTATTGTCGGAGAAATTCGTTTCCATCACTTTCTAAGAGAAGTCTTCGTGTCGGTCGCATGTTGTACAGTTAGAGTTGGTCATTTTACACATTAGGTTAAGAAAATTATTCTGTGGAATGTAATTGGAACGAATGCGAAGACAGAGCTTTAAATGTCTTTTGCTGATTTTCTGGTTTTTTGGAACCTTGGGTGGTTTGTTAAAATAGGTCCTATACCAAATACCATAGTTCTTTCAAATTTGTTGGAAGTAGTCGTATTCCCCCTTAAACTTTAAAAAAAAAACTAAGTGACTAATGAATGTTATTATGCACATGACAAGGAAGCGTTTCAACTAATAAATTTTTATTGTTATAAACAAAAAACAGCCGTCATACAAACAAACAGTAGAACGATAATTGTGTTTGAATAGGTTCACAAAAGCCTTTTTTAAACGGCGAGATAGATGAGCGTGGAACACCTCCTACGCGACAGGATGTTGACACACACACACTCACACACACTCACACACACAAACACACACACACACACACAACTTCACTGACTACAAGCTCTGTCGTGTTTATTTAAATTAATATTGTTTTACTAAGAGAAAGGTATCATATACCGATTGAAGTTTCGTGTTGTTAACATTTAACGTGTCTATGGGCACTTAGTAACATAAATATTAGAATCTTGATAAATACATAATAGATGCCTTCAATAGTAAGTAATTAAAGCGCCTATGGTACCCAACCTTATACGTTTAAATTACTCGCTACTGTTAAGTTTCTGTTTCCGTTAATTACTTAATTGTACACGAGGAGCTAAAAATTGTTCGACAACTCGCAATCAGTACCAATAATCTTGGCCATTTCAATATTTTTAAAGCCTTTGACTCGAATTAAGACCACAGATGGACCTGGAGTTTTAATGTGATTATTAGTGGGGTTTCGGTACTAAAGTATATCGCGGCACACCACTGGACTCAACCCTAAATGCTTTAAGTCTTTTTTGTTAGGACGCCTTTGGTGCCCGCAGTGTCTAATTTGGTGCCCGCAGTGTCGCCTTTGGTGCCCGCAGTGTTGCCTTTGGTGTCCGCAGTGTCGCCTTTGGTGCCCGCAGTGTCTCCTTTGATGCCCACAGTGTCGCCTTTGGTTGCTCGCAGCGTCGCCTTTGGTGCCCGCAGTGTCGCCTTTGTTGAGGTCCCTATAAATCACCAGGGCACCACGACGGCAACTCAGTTCCTTACCGACACCATCTCCACGGGAGATGTTGTCCCAGGCACCCGGACAACTTTGGGACACTACAATGTGATGAGGTTCTCTTCCTCACCCCTTGCAGCATGTACAAAAGTGCCCTCCTCCCTCCTGCTATTTAGTGTTCTCTTCTTATAAGAGGGGTACAAAGAGCAGCCCTCTTAGTTTAGTTGGCTTCGTCCATGATGTCTGGATTCACTCCAGGCTACTGAGCCCCACCGTCTCGACAACCATGGTGGGTTGCATGGTTCAAGCCTTTTTTCTGTCGATGCAGAGGAATCCATTTACAGATGATATTTTAGCCCGGATGGCCCCTAGGCCGTATGTCGGACTCGGCACTCGGGGGTGCCGACCCGACAGTTGCAATACCGACTAAACCCCCGCGGGTAACTTTGGCCGCTATAATTGAAGAGTGTCGACACTTTGTTGTCTGCAGGCAACATGATCGCTCCAGCTATAGGCTGGCCTCAGCGAGAAGGCCAGACTTCTCGTCCTCGGCAACTGTCGATGCCGATCAGTCCCCACAGCGTCATATCTAAGCGGGCTGGGTTCCCATCTCGACCCGACACGAGCACAGGGGTACTGCTATTGGTGGAGGCGCAAAAGGTAGCACCTCCACATGGTTCACATCCTGTTATACCCAACATCCCGTTGAAACGAATTGATCGGAGGAAGCTCAATTAGTTTGTTTTTTATCTTTACGCACGCTCTGTTTCGGGATTTAACTGGTGCATGCGTGACGAAAGCGTTAAGAAATCGCAACAGAAGTTCTCTCAACTCTTGCTTTTTTTGGCTGGTTGAATAATGAAGATAGAAAAAAAAATCTCTCTTTCTCTCAGAATACTTCTCGTATAACTTAAGAAATTTGGTCATACCATTCGATCGTTTGGTTGTAAAGTTGTAAAGCTCACTCACATTAAAATCCTGTTCTGGTGGACACGGCACTTTCTTTTTTTATGGAATAGGGGGGCAAACGACAAGTAGGAGCCTTTTTACGACTACCGACGCTCCACATAACTACTATGACGGTGCGTTGCCCTCCTTTCTGAACCCCAATGGGCCGATGGCTACTAACAAACTGCACGAAACGCGACACGAAAGATGTCACTTTACGGCGGTATTATGTGAGCGAGAGGTACGTCCCCGGTCGTGCCGGTCCAATTCCGTTGCATTGGAGGATGTAGTGTCATGAACCATGCCGTTGCATGGTACACCACCTCCTTCTATGCAGCATGGCACTACCTCTCCCTAAAGCTTTACAGTAACAGCACAAGTATGCTGCCTGTGCGCCCCCGGGCGCGCGGCGATGCTGCCGTAGTGATTGAATGCGTTTGAATTGCTACTTTCTAATTGTTTAATATACGGGTGTATCGATGAATCGCTTGCTCTACAATTATTAGTCAACAAAAAAATATGGTCCCACGTATCTGGGCATGAGGCATGACCACACCTTGCAAGCCGAGAAAACTGTCACAGAACGAGCGCGGCGAGTCAGACCCAGATTTAGAATAGCATAAAAAACCTATATTCATTGCTAAATACGCTACATTATGTAATAAGTTACATAGTACACAATACAATCTACATTACACAGTACTTCATACGAATTACATAACAAAATACGAGAGAGCGCGCACGCAAGCGACCGTCGCGCCACGGCCACGCCACTTCCACACTAACCGCACCGCTTCGCGCAGCGGTTCCCGGTCATGATCCTCTCCATGAGCCAAACGTTCACATCAGCGCCGAGGCCTTTTTTGCTACCACGCGCGAGCTGCCCCCGACGTCACCGTCGGGAGAGGAGAGCTTTCGGTCCATCAGGCCATGATAACAATATTTAAATTTGCTGTTACAAACAGTCTCATGTCGGTACGCAGATGGGAGAGATCAAATCTGCGGGAGAGAGAGAGATAGAGAGAGAGGGGGTCATCAGTCGGTCCCTCTTTCGACCCCAAACCTAGTCTCGTCGCCAGACTCATAGCAATCCGGTGAAGCTGTATTGATTGGGCTTCGTCGCTTCAACAGCAAAAGTTCAGGCCCGAGAAAAACGTTGGCGAAGCTGCTCACTCTGCGTGGAGGCGCCTATTTACAAACAATTAAACACTAAAAACTGATTTCTAATCATTTTGGAGTAGAGTAGAGTTTTTATACATTACGGGGACAAACGAGCTGTGAGGGATATTTGGTGAAGTTCACGTACATAGCCATCGACAATTATATGTATGTCTATGGACCTCGTACAGATACCATAGACATTCAAAAATTATTATACAGCCGTTTTGCTCTACTTCTCTCCTCACCTTCAAAGACCAAATGAAAACTCACAAACCACACGAAAGGATGTCACAATGGCTTTCACATTACAGCGGTATCACATGAGCGAGAGGTACCTCGGGCGGTACTACCTCTTAACACGAGTCAAAGTCTGTACGTTCGGTTGTATGAGAATTCCTTGAGACTGATGCGTGTGTTAAACAATTAGCTTCTGCTGACTCTGCGATATTTAGGTTATTGTAAGTTCCACATTACACTGCTACAGCTTTATGTAAATTTGACACTTACTGAATTTGTTGCGAGGCAGCTTCACGTCACTTTGATCTCTCACCACCTCATCCTCATGGATGTTAATTCGTTTTATTTCCACTTAAACTTAACACTTTATTTTCATTAGACACCTGCTGCCGTGACCTTATCAAAGGCTGGAACTTTTCTCTTAGTTTGCGACACAGAAAACTACGGAATCAACAAAATATTACGACATTTCATGATATTAAATAACCGTAAACAGTGCTTGTGGATAGGAAAAGGAACTAGCGGTGTAGATGCTCTGAATTGTGGAAAATAAAGTTAAAGGATAAAACAATGGTGGGTGCCATAACCCACCTTTGATGAGATGCACCGGATATCTAATACGCGTCGAAGCTACATCTTATCACTTACATTTTTAGGTGTATTGTGTGGGGAGCGGACTGCCGATGGTGAATACTATACAACTAATTACTGCATCGTTTCGTAACAGTAACTAACTGTATAACCAGATTAGCTGGAGGAGGGCGCATTCGCGAGTGCCGCCGTCCGCCGCGTCGCCGCGCCCCGGGCAATGGCCGCGGTCGATTAAGCGATACATGCAATTAATAGACGCCGCGGGCAACGCCACGGTATAAGCTACAGCCAATATGATAATTAAACTATTCACAGAAACGTATCACAATAATAACATCATTGTGGAATTAGCGCCAAGTTCGATGCAAGACGTCAAGGCATTGACCCGGTTTTAACGGAATAAATGTAGAAATGTGGTACTTATAGTTTAAATAATAACCATATTCTACAAATCATATCCGCAATATCATTCAATGTTTCTATAATTCCAATGCATTAAATAATGACTATAAAAGCTAACTGCTAGATTAAATCTATGTAAATAAATGTTTTTTTTTACTTTCATTGGTATAACATATTCCGAATATTTTAATCAGATTTAACTAATGAGCTCATTGATTAAACTGATTTCATTGATTAACAGTTAATGAATGTCTCTCACCAAACTTAGAATTAACACACGTGTTAGAGTAGTTGTTAACTGTATGAGCAAGTGGACGGACACAAAATAAATTTATTGTCAACTAAATGGGAAATACAATTAAATGCAATGCAATACAGGTAATAGATATCTTCGTGTAGTCTGTCCGTGCCGGTGCGTGCGATATGATAGTATACGCCAGGGTCAGACGTAGCATTATCACACGGCACGGCGGAACGTGGCTCGACACACCTCGTCCACAATAAACAATGTATTAGAAGATTCTATTTGCAGTTAACAAACTGGAGGGCGAATCGCCGTGCGTATTTGTTCCATAAATTCGCAGATACAAATACGTGGGCTAGATAACGCACACGTACACACGAGCGTCCTTTGTGTGGCCCCGGCACATGTTTACATCACTGATAGCATCCGATGGAGCGACGCGGCCCATTTTATGCTAATACCTATCTCAATGATCTAGATAACCGCTGCTTTACTGTATCTCATGTGAATTAATACGAGAGCAGATGGCTACCAGACTTAAATTACTTGTTCGGTATTCAGGTACCTCTCCTGTGTAGACTAATCTTGATCGTCTCCGACAAGAGTTGACGACTTCCGACACGTATCCATTCGATAGAATAATGCGTCACGGTCTAGTCACAGACATGATATACTTGAGGACTCCAGTAGTATGTGCAATCGGTCATAATATAGATAAGCAGCTTTATTTCTACATCTACACCTAATTAAAGTTGCCGACGAGGTATGTGGAGCATATTTGAATGTCTATAATTTTTTGACTTAAAACCGACAGATGAATAATCGCTCTCGTGTATGATATAGCTACTTTCAACTGAATGCCGCGAAGTTGTGGCGACAGAATTTGAGCCGTAACGTTTTGCCACACATCGTGATAGATAGAGAAGGGAAGCCAGAGGCAGTCGGCGGAGAGTGTCGGCGTTGGTTTATAGACGTGATTGCATGACTTTCCTTGTCTATTTAATCTGGCATGACCAGGGAGGATGCCCTCATCTTCTCGCTCACATGACATCACCGCAAAGTGACAGATATGGTAATAGTCCGTTGGAGCGGAGGACAGAAGGAAGGCAACACGTCTCCAAAACCGTTACGCGAATGTTTATGAGCGTCGTTTGTTTGCCAGCTTATACTTAAAAAATCAGAGTTATCGACAGAACACGGAAGGCGTATAATAACTCTACGATCTAAGTGGAGCATCGCTCATCTAACGGACCTGCCGTATAAGGGTAAAGCAAAATGAGAAAATGTGTCGCCGCCCGCCGGAGATCCCGGGGAGTCGCACGGCACCTGCGCCTGCGCCGCTATACACTTGCGTGTGTCCAGTGCATCTACGTCATCGCCCGACGAGCACTCATAGCTATGAAGCTGTATTGGGCTTTTCTTCGGTTCCGCAGCACACAGTTCAGGTCCGTCACATCGAGCTGATCCAGATGACGATAGTGCGATGAACTATCGTCATCAGCTCGATGTAGTCTGCCACTTAGGAACGTCATAAATAATATTGTATATTTGCCATTCTGCATCTATATTGGGCCGGCATGACCGTGGAAGTACCTCTCATATGACTATACCGTCAAGTGACAGCTGTGCTGTTGCATTTCGTGCGGTCTGTGAGTTGCTGACGGCCCCATTGCCTGGCCTGGGGTGGAGGAAAGAAGGGCAACAGATCTGCACGACAATAATGCGGATGTCGATGTGCGTATGTAGTCGTTAAAGAAATCTTATTGCTAGTTTGCCTCTCGATACTATAAGAAAAATGTTTCTACGGGACCAATCTGGGTGCAAATTTCAAAATTGCTCTCATCGACCAACTTTTTGTTCTATATAAGATAAACGGTCGCGGGAATTAATCTCGCACAGATATGGATGGTTTATCTATGTATTCAATGTAATATTTCCACTATGTAACACTAAATATCATATTTCCTTTGTCGAGTACCTACAGGTACACAAGTCCTTTCGGTATCTAGCGGGAGAGTATGTTAGACACATGGTGAGATAATAATATAAAACAATAATAATAAAAATAATGAATAAAGAATATTAATTTATATTCGTACATACAGTTATAATTCTAGTACAAAATGTTTATGTCTTCCGCTGGCGTGACTCTTCGCATGTCCCTACCACTACAGCAAGCGGCGGCCATTTGTAAATGTTTACAACTTTATTGTTGGTGTTAGTCGATAAATATACTGATTAATAATTATAACCACAACAGGTCCATCCGGCGAGGTCGGGAGAACATCTCGTCGCAGCCTAGAACACGAGCCGAAGTGAAATTTTCTTTAGGCTTGTTGAACACTTTAGGTAGGATAAAATAAATGGAGCTCGCGGCATCGTCACGCCACGCTGTTCATCAAATTCCCCTTTACCCAATGTCTCACCGGCCAATGACAAACCGTACGATGCGCGACGCCATAGCTATTACTTTTAACGCGATATCATGTGAGCGAGACACCTGGTTCATGTTTGACCAATTTGGCTGCATTGCAGCACGGGACCACCTCCTTCTAATCGTGTTTCAATATCAGGCAGAGTCAGGCGGGTTGCTTGTGTAAATTAAAACATAACCTGTATTTATTAGCGAGTAGGTAGGTACAACGCTCCCCGACGCGCGCGGTCTATAAACTACGAGAGGTAATTAAAGGAGGAATTATTTTACGAGTCTCGGACATGTCTGGTTATAACAGCAATTAATTTATGGCTAATTGTTTACAGATAAGTTGTATTGAATAAGGATTTACTCTGTCTATCATGAGGGCAATGGCGTGCAGAGGTGTGTTCCTTTTTTCTTTGCTGTAAACGACCCGTGTCTGTCAGGAACTACTGACGCCCACACGCACATCCAGAGGATATTTAATAGTCTCAAAGTAACTACGTCGAAGCCAAGACGACCAGGGAGTTACCTCATGCTCACATAATACTTTTCTTTGGACCTAGTGGGTCCTGTTGGCTATATTCATAAAATCGCCTTAACAGTTCATTGCATTGGCGAATATTATTTGGTCTTCTGTATTAGGGGGCAGATCTCCTTATTACGATACGTGTAGGCGACATTGTGTAGTGCGGTTTGTGAGCGATATCTCTCGCTCACATGATAACGTTTCGTTTCTTGCGGTTTGTGAGTAGCTGGTGGCCCAGGCCAAAGGAGGGGGAAGGAAGAAGGCAACGCATCGTATGGTAAATGTGCGGATATCTATGGGCATAGGTAGTTGTCGTAGGGGCTCCGAATACTAAATATATGATGTTGTGAATGCTTACATATAAGTAACGGGCGTCGGTTGACAATAAAATATTTAGAGCCGTATTCCATGTTTTAGCTTTTGGCTACCAGAGATAATATTTCGACATGTTAAGTTGCATGCGAAATATGTCGAAATCCTACAGTAACCTCCGGTAACCAAGTGTTAGTATATTGAAAATGCTAGTTTGGTCATTTGTAAAACAATCATAATACTTTTATTGAAACACAAGGTGATCCTGTTTGATTATTATATGCCATGTACTGAGAAAAACTTTTTTCTTGCTAGAGGTAGTGCCATGCTGCTATGCAGCGGAAGTGAGCCGACATGATCCGGGAGCTCGCCCTTATATGATAAGTGACATCTTCTGTGTCGCGTCTCGTGAGGTTTCTTAGTAGCCAGTCGCCCACTGGAGGGGAGGAGGAAGGAGGACCACGCACATAAGCAATAACATAGTCTCTATGTGAATATTCTTGGGCGTGGGTGGTTTTAAAAAGGTTCCGATTCCCCCCCCCATACAATATAAAAAGAACGATTTTATATCAAAATACTTAAAAAGCACACTAGTAAACCAACACACTGCTAAACAAGGTAAGTAATACTTTATCCCAACGATTAAAATATTGAAAGTAAGTCTCAGTGGGTTTATGTTACTAAATCAATGAAAGAGATTGCACATTGTAATGTACCTGTATAAGACAAATTGTGCACGCGATAAGCAATAAGGTCGCAAGAGCGGTGTAATTACAGCGCAGAGGGAGCAGCGCCGGGCGGGCATGTTGTAGTCGGTATTGTCACGCAGCTAGTTCGCTCGTTACCATTATGAGTGGCTCGGAATTGGGGCTGATCACGAGCTTGCGCAAGATACGACGCGGCTAGGGGCGCGTTCACAAGGCGACCGGCGAGCAGCGAGACGCCACCATAGAGATAATATAGATAGAAGGGATACCATAGGCGGTTATATGACGGTGACTGCCCATATAACAGAATAGAGAAGGAAGATTAGAAGCAGGAACTTGTAATTCTTATCCAAATATGCAGTTTGCTCAAGTATTCTCCTGAAGTAGACATTTCGTAATTTGTGTATTTGTGTATTTGAACGATGTGGGACGATGACAGTAAGAACACAAGTATTAGACATTGTATCACTCCGCGGTTTCACTCGCGTAACTCCGGTCTTATTAATCGTAGCGCCATGATATATAACCTACACACTTAATCGATAAATGGACCATTCAACACAAAAAGGACAGAGGACACTTCCAGAGATTAGCGCTTTCAAACAAAGGAACAATCAACTCTTCAGCTTAATATAATTACATTATTATTATAGATGTCTACGGCAGGGGTAGTCACTAATCAGGTACAGCGGTAGCTCGTTTGATCATGTCTTGTACTTTTTTATTTTCGGGAAAATTCATGTTTCGGCACGAGCAAGTTAAGCTTTTATGTCGAACATTGTAAACGCACCTTAAGTGATTTAATTTGAAACCTTATGATTATAGATGATGGAGAGCAGCGTCCAGTGGTCGGTGATCACGGTGATTACAGTAATTCGCAGCACGCCCCGACCCCGCGTCCGCAGCCCGCGCCGGCCCCCAGGGCCACATGCCCCGCGGTCCACAGCCCGTCGGCCCACCGTCGCCAGAGATCACTCTTGCCGCACATGTATCGCTTCAATGTTTGCTCTGGTTTTGCCATATGAAACAATCTCAGTTTCAGACGGTTATTACTTTTAAGAACGATATGAAGTGGAGAATACGTGGTGACGGCCGGTGATGTGTCCTAATAATATTTGCGAAAGTTTGTATGAATGTTTGCTGTTTTTCAAGCGATAACTATAACCGTAAGGTACTGAAATGATTTTGTTACGAGAAGAGTTTCAAATAAAAGTCAATTTCATTTGCCACAGAACCTTTCTCCGCATCTTCTCAACTTTCCTTGTCTGTAGCAACTTGCTCAGAACATCGAATAACTGTTGTGTGTTTTACTATCGGTCGGAATTATGCCAAATATTCGGCGCTTCGGCCAAGAGCGTAGCCGAATTCCGTATTTGATCAAATCACTATTCGTCACATTTCTACTATTAAATATTGTATGCCTCGTGGTTTACTGGTAAGCATGATCAACCACAGTCGTCAGGTACGGGATTGGAGTCCCGGGTTGGACCAAAGTGTTATTGGCATTTTTCAATTTCTGATAACAGTCCAGATTCAGGAAGTTAGTGGAACCCCCCCTGCTTCGGGGAACACTAAGTCGTCGGTCTCGCGCCTGATTTCTCTGGGGTCGTGTCGGAACGCCCGTACCATCGGAATTGGAGAAAGAAGGGAGGAGAGAGTGCCTAGGCACACACTTGTGCACTACAACATGTACTGCGCAGTTAGCTAGTCACCAAAGAGATAACCGCCGTGGCCGAAATTTGACTAGGATGATATTATTATTATTATTAATACTAACAATCAAAGAAGTAATTAACTATTAAATAAATAATTGGTGCCTAAAATAAATACAAGCGTTGTTGCTATGTAAACCGCTATTACCACACCGATCACGCCAATTTGTCTGGCGTCGCCGAGTTGTTAATTGACGAAGACGGTTGGTGTTGACACGAATGGTTGACCAATTAAACCCACACACACATCTACTGTCTACAGGTACACATCGTGGTCGCGGGGCCACGAAAACGTACCCTAACTCCACTACGAAGTGTCGTATATTCGTTGATCTAGTAAAGTAATTATAAATTAACAAGACACTCGGTAAGCGTGTTCGATTTGTTTAGTGGTGCTGACGATATTTGGTAAGAGGTTGTGCCATTGCTGTATTACAGCTAAACCGAGGCGTTACGGCCGGGAAGGTACTGCTTGCCCACTTATTATCGGCCAAAGGCCCATCCCTAGGCCACCGCTTAATGAATACGGATATGCACAACTATAGTCAACAAAGCATTTGCACAGCTATAGTCAACAACGCATATGTACAATTATAGCCACCAAATGGTTCCGATTGCTCATCTGCTATCAAAAAATGTATGTCATAAGACGTGAGACAGTTTACAGCAACCCGTTACTACGCATCTCCCCCTCCCCTTCACCTCTACCTCAGGGGTCGTGTGTTCGTCACAGCTACGGCCGCTCAATTGAGAACAGGTAACAGTAGTAAATGAGTCGTTAAGATACACTCGTGAGCCTATCACTTACCTGTCTGTGAGTTGAAGCGTGGGCGCGCTTGAGTGCATCGTAACTTTTTTTTCGTCGATGCGAAGAAACTCATTTACGCGTCTTCACCGGCCCTGGGTTAGGTCCAGTGGTGTATGGGGTGTGTCCGCGAGTGCCATGAGTGCCGCCTTTGTTTAGGTGCCCCGGAACAACAAATCATCAGGTCTACTCGATGGCTAGTCAGTCCCCTAAGGGACCGATGCCTCCACCAGAGCAGTGTTGCCCCGTACCATAGTACAACCCCACCAACTTTGGAACAGTGCATCCACAGGTTCCCATCATCGCTCCTCGCCCCGTGTGCAAAAGCGTCTCCTCCTGTTACTCTATCGTCCCCTCTTCTTAAGAGGGGTGCAAAGATCATTCCCCTCGGTTCAATTGGCTTCGCCTAGGTCGCCACCCCAGGCTGCTGAGCCCTACCACCACGTCAAGGCTAGAACCATGTGCATCGTACATACAGGCGCCTTGTATAACCGTTTGTTTTATGGTATCTTTGAAGTAAATATCTCATTAAAAGAAGGAGAAATAAAATAATTAAAGGTATTTTTATTTTTTGTTTTTATCGTCGCGTAATGATTCACACGATAAAAGCAAAACTTCAGGGAAGTAACCTACGAATCGCGTCTTGACACATTTCATCACTAGATTCCGCTTCAAAAAACTCGTAAAATGTGACATTAACAAATAAATACCATGAAAAGAGATAACAAAGTTTAGAGTTTCACGTCAAATGAACGGTACGACCGCGGCTGCGCCTGCGCCGGCCGGCGAGTGAACGCGCGCACAGTTAGCGCGATTTACGAGGTGCGATATCGTTAACTAACGCCAAATAGGGGGGCCGGTGGAAGACGGATGGTGGGCTTCGGCCCCCGGACGCGATTAAAGCTCCGGTCACATCTTGCAAGCGTCCATTACTTTGGGAAAGTGAAATGACAGTCCGAGCGGCACGACGCAGTCCTTTTTATGTTAAACTTGTTACAAATGTACATTTTACAAACATTAATTATTCCCATTTTTGTATTATGCGTCTTTTCATGAGTCTGTTAAACGGACACCGCGTAATATACGGAAAAAGGAATAATCAAATTAGCAGCCGGACTCGTGCACGAGGTAGATACGATTGGTAAGAGATAGTGCTGTGCCGAATTGTATCGGCCCGATCGGGACGAACGGACCTATCCCGCACATGGTATCGCCGTTAAGTGACAGCTATATCGTCGCGTTTCATACGGTCTACGAGTAGCCGGCGGTCTACAACGCACTTGCACTGGGCGTCGGTAGTGGTCAAAGGCTACGATATTAAGACGGCGTTGTTATTGCAACTCCCAAAATATTTCCTACACCTAGTCAAGACCTAATTGTTTTATAGTTTAAGGTAACGGTAGAGGAACAGACCTTCCTTTTCCGTTCTTTCACATAAACATACACACATACCCATGTACACATTACGTACGTCCCTAGAGTTCATCGGATTAGCGAAGACTTTTGTGCCTTATATTTTAGGCAAACAAAAGGGGGACCAGCCCCCTCTTTTTGGGCAGATGGGTAGAGATGTACCGGGTTAATTTTGGATGTACCGTATATTATTTATTTTTGGGGCTAAAAGGGAGAGACGAACCCTCTCCCCACACCAGTGAGGAACGCGCGCAAGATGACGCCATCTTGCGCGCGTTCCTAGGTTAGCTAGGAAATTATCGGACCACAAGAAAATATTTATATACACATACACACTACATTGTTTTTCATGATTATCCATACTCCTCCCTTCTACCCGCCCCTAAAATAAAAAACAAAAATATTTTAATCATATGTAACACTTTATATTTAGAAAGATGGTACGTAGTACGTTCGTACTGCTGGGAAGTCTGTGTTTCAGATGACTTTACATCGCAAAGTTATTCAAAGTACTCGTAGATTAGATAGTTGGTCCGATTTATTTCATAGCTGTGGACTGTTATATCCAGTTTTATTATATCCATCTCTAAGTCCCAAGCCTTTTTGCATCTGAATTTGTGGTGTGGAAGCAAAGAGCAGTCTAATAAGCAAAGAGAAGCCTATCGGATTGCTATGACAGTAAGTTTGTGTCTAACGGCTTTTTTCGGACCTGAAATTAGGTGGCGTGAAGAGAAGCCCATACTATCAGTGTGCGCCGGTCGACGGTACTAAGTTTGGGGTAGAAAGAGCGACCGATCCCCCCTCTCTCCCACAGATGGCAGAGATGCATCCCGATGTGGGAATGTTAATTATGGCTAATCCAACTATTTACATGGCCAGAAGGTCCCTCATCCCCTGATTCTGACATCGGGGACAGCTAGCGCGCGTTCGCCTCGGCCCTGACGTGAATGAGATATTTCTACACTCGTACTCTCTATGATAAAAATGATTATAGATAACTAAACGATTAGTCACCAGCTTAATCATATTCAAAATACAATTTTGAGACAAACAACCAAAATACAACAAATCACTTGGAGGAACAACATTCAACAAATTTCAATATCTCTGAAATTGCGTTATGTACCGATAGTAAAATAATCCTATTATACTATCGTATTGTAGCGATGCGCTATAATGTGTAGCCAGCGCTATCGCTCACCAGATTTGAGCAGCAACTGGAGACAAACGGCGCGGCTTCAATAGAATAAATCTCAATGCGAATTAAGTGCTGTTGGGTGCACATTTGTTCCTTGTGAGAAAGTCTGCGCCGCGCCACAGAGCACGTCTATAGGTAATGTACATTACCTGAAATATAAATTGAACATGATTATCATCTCTTTATAGGAGGTAATGCCATGCAGACAAATCGGCCCTATATCTCTATCCCTATATATATATTACGCTGTTAAGTTTTGTGCGGCTTGTGAGTACCCAAAGACGATTTGGGAAGGAAAGAAGGGCATCTCCATAACAATTATGTGGATGTCTATGGGCGTCAGTAGTCATATCTTCAAACCTCACTGAAGCCTTGTATTACATTAGGGAACGATGGTATTCGATGCAACAGGATCACCTCGTCGATAGATTAGACCCTTATTACGGGACCCACTCTGATGATCTCCGCTAACGCTGGTGATTCCGTGTAATAGGACACAGATCCAACCTGTCCCTGGCACGAATTAGGAAGCAAGATCTCCATCTTGCTTGAGTTTCATATCGTCCTATTTACTAAAATTATTAATAATTATAATAGTTTTGTCCTAGCTTATTTTCGGGTATTATTTCTCGTGCATTTCAGGGAGAATCGGTGGGGGCTGTTTGACCTCTACATACGGTCAGGGCAGTTCCCGAAAAGTCAAATTTGGCTGGCTATATCTTTTGCCACAGGGGGGGGGGGCGGTCACCGGATTAAGCATCAGCGCTAAGGTCAGTTGTGTTGCTGAGTTAGGCGGTTAAGGCTTTTAAGAGGGTATTGACATTACGTCTTACTCAGCGCCTGGAAGATGGCCCGAGCACGGGACTGTCAGATTTCCAACATGGTTTCTGTGCCAAACGGCCGACCGTGAATGCCTTAAGGCGCCTTTGGTCAGTTACTAGTGATGCCTAACGGGAATGGGGAGGTGGTGTTGGCGGTATCGCTGGATAGCGTCAACGCCTTGAACACCTTTCACTACAGTACTATACGGGAAGCACATATTTTCAAGTGCCCCTATACTTGGGGAAACTGTTGGATGCGTATCTCTCTGATAGGTGGTGTACAAAGATCTTATATGCGGAGGAGATTCGGGGACGGCGTTCCACAAATATCTTTTCAGGGCCCGATCCAGTGGGATATCAGCTACGACTGGGTCCTACACACTTGTCACCTTCCCGGGATGGGTGGTGGTTATGCGGATGATACTCTCATTTCATCTCGGGGACGAGACTACAGGGAGTCGGCGCGGTGGGCTGAAATAGATCCATCCCCAGCGGTCCTTCTTATTACGCAATTGGGACTTCGGAAACCATTACAAGAGACCGAAGTCCTTTTCTTCCGTGCGACTGGGTGGAGAGGATCTCCCCGGAGTATGGCCTTATAAGGAGCCTCTGTTTGTGTGGATCCCGTCACTGCGGCCAACAAGGCCTAGGGGGCAACAATACGGGGGTATCATACGGTCTCTTGGATGGCCGCACCAGCTCTTACCGCCGACCCTCGAGAGACTCGTGCCAAAAGTACTTACCGAAGTACACATCTTCACTGTGGAGCGGAGGACCTATGACAGGAGGGGCTCCGACGACTACGCTGGCGAGGAGAGGTAGTGCTGATGCGGTGGTGGTTGAGGTCGCGGCACTGTTGATGTATGCTGTATGTACAACCGCTGTGATGTTCCTGGTCCTAGAGCGGTGGATGCGCCGAAAACGCAAAATCCTCACCTTTTGCATAACACAAGTACTCACCGGACATGATTCGCTTCGGTGCGTATCTGCGTCGACACGCCGACCGATGGCAGCGCGCCACCATGAGAGTGACGCTGCTGAGGGTCCCAGTACACCCTAGAGGTGTGCTTTAGATGGGCCGTACAGCGACACAATTAGGTAGCGGCGCTGGGAGGGAGAGACATCTTCGAGTGCTCGAGTGTAGTTTCCACAGTGCTCGAGTGTGACAGGTATTGGAACGCGATGGCCCTTTCCTATAAGACGCTCATGTCCCAGAAGGAGGCAGCTGGGTGGGCCAAGGAGGAGGTGGTGACTGGGCCGCCCGTATTCGGCGGATGGGAGTGTGGCAAAGGCGCTATGCATAACTTATGCCATCTTACTAACTGGGGCCAAATATGGAACATGGAGGACAGGATGAAAACCTGACCAAATTACATGGACCCAACGTAGGTGGGGGCTGATTTAGGAAGTCGTACCAGCCTCTGTTGGAGGAGGCCGTCCCTTTATGAGGGGCTAGCCAGTCGCCGAGGCGCCGAGGGAACCCACGAGTGTGTGGGTATTCGGCTCATAAGTCCCACGCACCCCATCTCGGTTCCCACTCAGGACCGACGGCAGTGCGCACATGCATTTCCCCGCGAAAACAAAAGTCTAGTTATTATTAAAGCTCAAGTGCACTCTTTATTCTCTCATTGTAGATTACGGCTTAGCGTGCTTCTCCGTCGCAAGGGCAGCCCACCCCTAACTTCCATTTATCATTATTATTAACAATCGTGCTAGTATACTGAAGTGAATGTGCCGTGACAAATCCAATAGGTGGCTGGCGACCATCCCTCGCGCTTACCGTTATAGCGGCGGCACGGCACACGGCGCGGCATTCACGACACGATTTATGAAGTTCGCACCTTCGCCCATTCACGCTGCGGCCCATTCGTCAGCATTATGAATAACTTATAGAAGCCGACTGGCTGTCTACACACTGTGATTAATGCCTCATTCACAGCGCTCACCACAATACACCTAGTAAACTTCTGAATAACCTGTGAGCACTAAGGAAGTATAGGTGAGGGATTCGCGTTTGCCGTATAATATAATAATTATTATTATATCTGAGGACTTATCATATTATGCTGTCCCTGTGCTAAGTGCCGTAAGTACTTGTGTTACAGGTACTACACAACAGAAATATAATTCATATTTTTATACATTTAAGACGCATAGTACACATATAAAGACCTGGGCGGGATTCGACACGGTGACACCCGGTGCAGCATGCACGATCATCCGGGCTACGAGCCGGGCTCAAAGGTCACATGCTACCTATAACATGTTTAAAACTGCCACGTAAACTGAAACAACGTAAATACTTTCATACCGAAAAAGAAAAAAATGCCTCCGGAAATACATGTATGCTAGCCCCGTAGTTGCACGCGTACGCCACCCCCAACAACGCACCATTAGGGGTCGCATTTCGGAAAATACCGTGTCAGTGAGCACCTACTAGTAGTTTGTGAGGTTTCGGAATGAGTGAGTGAGTGAGGGTATGTAATATGTGTATATTATAAGCGAAAGTTACTCATGCACTCACTCACTCACTAACTCACCCTGAAACCTCAAAAACTACTGGACTAGTAGCTAAGAGTTTGCATTGGTTTTAATTTTTACACCCTCATTGCAACCTTCCAGCTCACCCAGATTTATCAAGACTTGGATCAACTTACTTCCCGAGTCCCTGGCAATACTAATGAAATAAGCCCAAACTTGTCTGATAATGCAGGATTATAGAGCTTGTTGTAATTATGTTTTTGCTACTTAAACATTTTTTTAAAAGTATATTTGTCATCTTTGACTGTTAGAAAAAAAGGAGTGTTCGGTATCGAAGAAATGTCGCGGTTTTAATTTTTTCCTGCGAGGAAGACGGAATGATTTCTTAAAAATATGATAATTAAATTGTTTATCTTCTTTTCCGCCGGGAGCTTATATTTTCGTGACAGGATGCCACGAACTATTCATTAGCTTAATATAAAAGAGAGGTTCCATGATTTCTTGCCGACGCCATGTTTCATATCTTATGTTCCGAAAAGTCTTTATTAATGTTAAAACGTCTTAACTCTCCTATGTGTGCATTTTGATATAGTTATTTACATGATCTGTATGGATATTAATTTGATAGAGCGTACCATTAATGTGTTACTTTGAATAGTATATGCCACGTGTGGAAAATTGGGTGTTACATTCTATTTTATTGTAACGCAGTATATACATATATATATATATATATATATATACCCTGTTATTGTTAGAGCACTACCTCCTTTTTTAAAATTGAATTTAATGTACATATATGATGCCATTATAATCTTCAACTATTGAATTTGAGGTTTGAAGATCAATACGCAAACAACAATAGATTGGATTTATAATAAGAAAAGAAAGCAGTTTCGTCCGGGTTGCAGCAGGGAGTCTCGGACGACACCTTGGGCGAAGCTAATTGAACCGAGGAGGTGGCGGCTCTTTGTACCCCTCTTATAAGAAGAGGGGACAAAAGAGAAAAAGTGGCGGCGCTTTTGCGCACGGGGCAAGGGGCGAGGATATGAACCTCACCCCATTGCACTGTCCCAAAGTCGGTGGGGTTGTCCTGTAGTGCGTCGGTCTCTTCGGGGGCTGACTTGCCCTGATGATTTGTTGCTCCGGGGCACCTCATTAAAGGCGGCACTGGTGGCACTCGCGGTGGTTTTTGTGGGTATTCGGCACTATATAATGTGCCGCGACACACCACTGGACTCCACCCAGGGCCAGTGAAGGCGCGTAAATACGTTTCCCCGCGTCAACAAAAAAAAAAAAAAGAAAAAAGAAAAAGGGTGGCTCGGACAACTGCCATGATAATACCTATTTCCCTTATTTTTTTACTAACATAATCAAAAAACTGGTTCGAGTCAATTATTTGCTGCTTGTATTATTTTACTTAAGATTGTTCTTGGTTGTGAATACGGAGAGTCCCTCTTATTTAATCGGTCATCATTAAGTAAGTGTAATTAAAGGACTGAGTTAGCC
>JAFELO010001470.1:747180-773465 GCA_017140195.1 Eumaeus atala
AAATGGATTACATACATACATACAAACACCGCAAGACGGATCTCGTACTACAGGCATTCATCCCGGACCGGCCATTGCCATCTTATTCTATACTACTTAAATATCCAGTAAAGAGAACCACATTGGGAGAACAGCAACATCAAAACACTGGAGTCAGTACATATTTGTTATAAGATCAAATAAACCTCATAATTCTAAACGTATACGTACGGTTTGTGTATTAATTTTGTTATTATAATGTCAAATCTAGTAATAAAATGTAATAAAATCATATAACCTCGATAAAATCGTAATAATCGCATAAAGCCGTTCAATCGGCTGTCGACTGTCGGGTATCGGGCGTGTGGGGGTGTAATGCGCGTGGTGTGCGCACGCGCACTGCGCCGCACCACGGTACGAGGAGACAGCGCAGTGAGCACGCGCAGACTTACACTGACGGAGGACGACACGGATACAATGCGGCTACTGAATACATTTTATTACAGACTTTGACGGTTGACCTATAAAGTTTATCGACAGCTAGCTTTAAGGCGTATGCTAACACCGTTGCGGTTTTAGGCGAGAAAACACGACAGTGTCCTTTCTTCCGAAAAAACATTTCCAGATTTACATAGTGTAAAACAATTCTAGAAGCCATTTTGGACTACACGTATCAGGCTAGACGTCTAGGTATCTACAGCATCAGTCTGGCGTTGTAAGCTCATGTTTGATGAATTACTATTACCTACATAATGCTTCTCATGATTTTATGTTATAAATATCCTGTTGTCTTTACTTGATTGTGTGGTAAATAGAATATTATTCACTATTACGTTTTTGTAACGATAATTCTTTTTCTTATTATGAAGTACTCTAAGATAAGTAAACATTGTATCTTAATGAACCTATAATTAGAATGGTACAGAATACATCCCTAAAAATATAGACACGTTATTTTCCTTAAGAGATAAAATCTCGTGGTATTGTACCAGTTTATCGCACATACTTTTTGTTTAACTTAAACTTATTAACGTTCGTTTAAGTAAACTTCAGCTGCGTGTTGGAGGTGACAGACAGTTTTTATTATTTTTGTTAAATAATGTCGTATCGCACGTGGTAAAGGCGCTTAGCGCTAGTCTGGGAACTAGCATCGTTTAGATAAGGGTCTAGCAGTCACCGTCCGCTATGAATATTATCCGATATTACCGCGCTCACAATATTTATGCGGCTTATCTGCGCCTGCGCCAGCGCCGCGCCGGCTGCCGCGGTGACGAATAAATAAACTGTCCATTCATTGCACCGATGTTATTGTACACTTGTGATATCTCTAATCCGCCGTTTATATGTTAAATTGGTTAATAACAAACATACTTTAGTTGGTCAGGGCTTGGGGTTAAGTGAGACTTGTCGTTGAGACATGTTCCGTGTGAGTTTTCTTATGATCGTCCGTATAGATCGCGCGTCTGTCTAGCCCACGATGCTAAGATTTATGATGTGCCTGTCACGAATTATGTTTTACATACTGATTTCTTTTATATTGCAGGTGGAAAGACGAGCATGCTATGCCCATACGACGCCGCTAACGACGCCCATAAACAACCGCACAATAGTTATGTAATTGCGTAGCCCTTGTTTCCTCCTCCCCAATGGACCAATTAGGTACTTTCAAATGTTGTTATCGCCGAGACGACATCTAGAAATCCCTAATATTTATGTAGGTTCTTATGCTCAGAGACGTTCACTAAAGTGTAATGTTACAGTAAAATGGTAATTTTAGTACATCGCCGATTGCCACGGAACTGATGCTGCTGCCCAGTAACGAACTGGAACGTAGCATTTCCTGAACGACCTTCGTGACCTGTGTCCTATTCACCAATCCTGCCCGCTGCCTCCTCAGTCGTGCCGGCCCAACTCGGCTGCAATGGCGCATGGCACTACCTCACAGTAAGACTACTAGTGTATATAGGGTTTACATACATTTAGAAAAATACTACGACATTAAGATTTTTACTTTTATATAAATTAAAACCTAGATATATTTATTAAATGTTATTAATTAATCAGTAATTAATTACGATAGTAGTAGTTTTATGTAATAGTTTGTGTAGCAAAATGTACTGAGTCGCCAATCTCAGGCCAGACTTATAATTAATTTAATCGTTTCATTTAACTAGAGTTAGATGTCGAGACACCGATAACGTCTGTTGGCTAACTGCGGGCTAGTAGCCAGGTTGTACTTCATATTCCATTGAAATATGTACAAATCACCTGTCCGGGGCGAATGAATTATTTGAAGTCGCCATGTACTCTGTAAACGGAACGCTTAAATTGTATTGTTTTTATAATATGGAGAGGGGTTGGGGAGGGGGCAACTATCTAGGAGGCGAGTTTCCTGATGACTACCGCCGCCTACAAACATTCGCACAGTGTTGCATGTCGCCGTGTGCAGCATGGCCATACCTCTGACTAAAAATTAGGTTACACTTTTCAAAAACTCGTTTCCTTTTTTTCAGTTAAGAAGTGACAACAACAACACATCGACACAGAAGTTTCCTAATGGGTTCGGTAGACAGAAAGAAAAGCAGGCCCCAAGCATACGTTTAGTGAGTGGCCGGCAACGCAGCGGCCTCTGACTAAATGTTATAACCTACACATGTACGTACAATATTGACAATAGATCAATAAAACTATAGCGATAAAAAAAAATTACAGCCAAGTGTAAAGTTCGTGTGCATAACTTAGCGTGTGTGGGTATTTATTTAACTTGGCTGTAACGCGACACTTTGACAAGCAAACAATTAACGAAATTCAATCACAATATTTTGTTGAATACTTACTAGCTGTGTCCTGTCCCCCACACGCCTAAAGCTGCCATGGGAGCTTTTTACAGGATTGAAAGTAGTTATATTAGTATTGCAGCCGAATTGGGTCGGCACGACCAAAAAGATACCTGCCAATCACATGTAAGGCAGAAAGAAAGAAAGAAAAACATTTATTTGACAAAAACACTAAATACATCGACAGTAGTTTAAGACAGGACAGGGTAAGTAGCAGTCAGTAAGCATTGTGTGCCTTTAGGCTGCGCCAAATTAGTTAGATTCGGAGTAAGCTAGGCAGGCACGCAATGCTTGGTATCTACCACCCGTTTCCTACCTCACCAATTTGCGTTTTCTGTATGTACGTTTCGTGCGACTTGTGAGTACACCGTGGCCTAGTGGGTGAGAGGAGCGGCGTGTGTATTACAAATGTGCGGATGTCTAAGGGCGTTGGTAGCCTTTAAAAAGCTGCGATTGCTGTTTTGTCCCCCAATACTATATAAAAATATAAATTGGTTTCAGTCTTGAGCCTAAATTTGTTGTCATGCTCGTACCGTCGATGGCACGGAACCATCTGAGCGTCAGTCCGATTCACACCTGGCCAGCACCAACGTTTTTTAGTCATCGTTTTCCTCTATCTCAATTATAATATATATACATATGTATATATATATATATATATATATTTCTTATATATATTATTTAAAATTTTCATTATTATTGATTTTGATACATTGTATCGTATCTATATATTTTCTCGTCAAACGCACAGACGGACCAAGTGTTAGGGTTCTGCTTTTTAAGGAACAGAACCTTCGTTAAAATATACTTATCGAAGTACAGAACCCTAATAATAATTAAACGAACCAACAGTTTCGTCACTAAGATCATTCGAGAGCGCCTCAAGGTTAGCTAACGCGAGTTAGTAGCGCTGGTTCACATCCACCGCTCCGCTTGCCACATCACAATTACCGCGAATTTGTTAAAAACGCAATAAATCGAGGGTCAACGAGGCCCGGCGAGCGTTCCCGAGAAGCGATCTCCTAAAAATTAGATTAACAGAAATTAAACGACGCTCGGGCCAGTGACCCGCGGCCGACACCAGCTCACTCAACTCTGTATCTTATTGCTTATAAGTTACAGGCGCCAGTCACACTATGATGTTGCTAATGACAGTGTTTTGTGAGCACGTAATCTCGAATTAAACTGTGGTAAAGGCGTTAAATAAGTAAATTCTCGGAGGCGGCGTTTTTGCCCCTGTCCGTTCTCCTCTCGCCTGCTAGAAATCGTTCATACTAAATAAAAGTGTTCATAGTTTACTTGATTATTGATATTACACTCTTGAATTTTAAGTTCTATGGAACCCTAATTCCGTACGTCTTAAGAATAAATGGAACAGCTGTGAGATCACTTAAATCTCGAGGGTAGATAGGAACCATGGTGTCATGAATTTGGTTAGAGGTGGGTCAGTAATCTGATTTTTGGATTTATATGCATCGCGTTTACTCACCTCTTGCCAAACTCATAAATCCAGTACACCGAGATCCTCTAACTGTTCCATTTTTTCTTAAGACTCATGGAACCCAAAAAAGTTAAGAGTATAATTGGATGACGCGACGTCAAAGTCTCAACATTGTCAGATATCACCACATCCTTATGTTTACTTTCACTACAAATCTATGAAATGCATTATCGGAATGGAGCCGGACCACCCGGCCGAGATCATTTCAATGAATATTAATTAGTAGACTTACAGCGATAACATACATTACGCGGGCTTCAGGCGCGACACCCGCATAGCGCCTGCTGCGTCGTAGTCCAATTTGGCCGACACGTTCATTTTCTTTTTCGGACTTGATCTCATGCTGTGGGAGCGAAGAGAAACCCAAAGAAATTTCATTGGATTGCTATGAGTGTTCGTCTGGCGACGAGGCTAGTAATACTAGTAACTAGGGTCGAAAAAGGAACCGAACTCTCTCCATCCGGTAGACGGGAGAGATGCATCCCGGTATGTGAGTGTTTGTAACCGTTAATTTAACTGTTTATTATGGCCAGAGGAACCGAGAGGTCCCACCTCCCCCGAATTTGAAGTCTGGGGCAGTTCGCGCGCGGTAGTTGAAATGTCCTCGGTGCTGACCTGAACATTTTGCTCATGGAGAGGACCAAGACTGGAGCGCTCGGTAGTCACGGAATACTTAACCAGTACGGCGGCTGTATTAGTAAGAAATGGCCCATTGTAGGGTGGAGGGATGCTGGATGAGAAATATAATGAAAATGAATATAGACGTCGGTAGTCGGCGAAAGCGTCGGAGTGCACGTTTACCCCTTATATTATAAAAAGGGGCAATTACATTTACGTGAACATTTACTACAAACCCTTCTGTTACCGCGGCTACTGGATCTGAAACTGTAACTGGAATGAACAAATGCGTTCAATTGATCCAGATGCGTTGCTCCCCTTCACGCCACCTCCTAATGGGCTACCGGCTAAACGAGACGCACGAAACACGACAGTACAGCTGTCACTTTACGGCTCTATCGTGTGACTGAACTGTACCTCCCCGGTTAAAACGGCTCATGTAAAAGTCAAATCTTACACTATTATGTAATGATTCCACAGACGCACACGTAATCTCGTTTGGTTGTTACCGGTTGCACACGAGTCGTGTGTTTGAGCTGGGCGTGCCGCCGGGTGTGCGGTGGCAAGTCATGCGCGGTAATGGCCGAATTAACCGCTCGCCCTCGGCACAGTTCACACACCTCCCACGCCCCCTCCCTCCCACTGCCTCCAGACGGACGCTCAATCAGAAGGCAATTACTAAATATGAATTAACATATTGAATGGTGTCTGCTGTCTACTGTGTTTCCGTTGAGACTTTTGATCACAATCAGTAGCGTAGCTGGCAATTGAGAGACCTTCTGTATCCGAAGGGATGTTCTGGATGTGGGGTCAAATTTAACTTTTTTTTTTTACCAGGTGAGCCACGTCATTGCTACGGTTGATGATGGTTGATAAAATCTTCAGCCACAGATCGTTATGGATATTTCAGTGGAGAATTAATCACCAATAAAACCTTAAGAATAATACTTGTAAAGGACAGTCAGACAGAGCTGATGCCTTATCAACCAAGTTTGGGCTACTTCACGGCCTCGTGGGAACCTATCACAGTGCACGAACCTCTACTTAGTCAGTGTCTAGTACGACCCTTCCATAGTTCGTAATTGGGTACGAATAGTTCTAAATATTCTGGAAATTTGAGATATACCATGTTTATACTATGACTACTTGCGAACGGAAAGTTTAGGATTTTTGTTTCATCTACGACAAGGTTAGAGAGGGTCAAAAATGGCCTGAATGACGTCGAGAAGAAGACGGTACGGCCGTGCCGCATTTCGCTCTACTTCGAGTGGACACTACAGTGCCCCAGATTGCTAACGAGCCAATGGCGGTATAAACCGAGTCACTGCCAAAATAACAATGTCGCTGGTGGTACCGAAAAACAGCGCACATATGAAATATTGAATTGCCTTTCTGTATGATGCGCTGCTTGCGTTCTGTTCCTGTTTTATTTATGTAGTTTTTTTTACTTTTCTTTTATTTACGTAGTGAAAATTTATCACTGTAATATGTGTGTTTAAAATGTTATGCCTGGTGCAGGGTACATACATACATATACACGTACATATATTGACGCCAGTTTTCTAATGGTCTGCACCATTCCCACATATACTTTAATATTATTATTATTCCACTATATATACTTATTATAATACAAAGTCTTTAAAAGCTGACAGAATATAATCAATTTTCATAAAATCTACTCAAGAGATTTCGATGCGGTTTTCAATCATGAGGAAGAACTAGCCCCGAGGATGGTTTTAGTTTATAATCCGGCACCTGTAATGCACGGGCGAAGTTGTACTGATAGTAAATATTATGAAGTTTTATTGATGTTCGTTAAAGTTCCAATAGGTACGTAATTATATGTATCATTAACAGCCATCGTGCGCCCGCGGCTCCACTAGCGAGAAGAGAGTGACCGGCCCCAAAAACAATTATTATAGTGTACGCCCAAAATCAACCCGGTAAATCTCTTGCTAGAAAAGAGGAGGATCTGTCCCCTTTCATCTCCCTTAGCTGGAAGACACAAAAGTCTCGCTAGTCCGATGAACTGAAGAGGCAAATCCCGACAGTCGTAGATCCGGTTAAAAAAGGTACGTAATAGTTGTAGCATTTTAACAAAGGGGCTGTTGGTGTTTCAAGCTATTTTTCATTGACATTACGACGAACATAAAATGCTAATTACAATTGCAATTTTCATTTCTTTAACAACAACAGACATAATCGATGGTAGTGTCGGTATTTGTCTATTCCACACTATGGTTTAAACCTTGTCGCGGCGGTGGGGTTTAGTACCCTGGGAAGAATTCAGGCCAAGCCAATTGAACCGAGATGGTGTCCTTTGTACCCATCTCATAAGAAGAGGGGACAATAGAGAAACACGAGGAGGCGCTTTTGCGCACGGAGCAAGGGGCGAGGATGGGAAAATAACCCCATTGGACTGTCCCAAATTTAGTGAGGTTGCTCTGTGGTGCTGGGCAACCCCTTGTTGTAGAGGAGGCGCTGGTTCCTCGGGGGAGTGATTAGCCATCGAGGTGTCGTGCTGATGTGTAGTTTCGGAGCGAATCACCAAGGGCAGCACTGATGGCAGTCGCGTTGTTTTTCTGGGTATTCGGACCTAATTCGGACTAAAATTTGTCGCGAGCTCCACACACCAATGTGTCCCAGGACTCAGGGCCAGAGAAGGCGCGTAAATGTGTTTCGCCTCATCAACAAAAAAGAAGGTTCTATTGTTATATTATTTACTATACTGTCGTGAGTTATATTGGTATCTTCTACACTTTCTGACTCTGGTTTGTAGCATTTGGATTTGGGCCGGCACGATCGGGGAGCTCTCGCTAGTAGGAGTATAGGTAGGAACCTATACTCCTACTAACTCGCTCACGCTTCGATTAGTGAGTAGACGGTGGCCCATCGGAGGGGAGGATGCTTCGACATAGCAATTATGCATATATGCCAATATGTCGGCAATCGAAAAATATCTCAAATTTGTCTTTTGCCCACCCTGTGCCATCTAAAAAATATTGAACAATCGCAGTAAAACGTTTATTTCGAACCTGGATTCATACCCGTAACCTAAAGATCTACAGCTTTACTTGCTTATCCACGATACAACGAATAATTTAGAACACATTTTGTCCTAGCATTGAATTGCTTCGTCTAATGTGTAATGAATATTTTCACTTTCGTTATCTTAACTATTCTTGGAACACTCGCGCGCAACTAGCTGCTTGTAACCGACCAAGTGAGTTTGGCAGCACCAATACACCATCACGCCAGTTCCCTCATGGGGTAGGCTTTTCTGTCCCATGACTCGTACCCGAAATTACCTAGTTCTTTGATCGTGAGATGGGAAATGCTGTTATTGTGGTCCCTCTGATTATTGTGGAGTTTCTTACAATCATCATCGCCAATATCATTAGACTTGAAACTGGTTCCATAAGTTGCAATTAGGGCCCCTCTTAGCATATATTACAGATATCGATTTCACCGACTACTGGTAATCATTTTGACAAATTTGTCTGGTAAAGGTTGTCGAAAAGCCAATTTTCACTCAAATCATTGATCCTGAATCTCTTAGACAAAGTCTAACTTTCTTCACTGCGATTTTTTTAATAATACTACTAGCGATCCACCCTGGTTTCGTCCATGGGCTAATATTTTAATTTTTAAATTGGCAAATAGTATTCACCAAAACCCTTCTCGGGAAGGGTTCTATCTATTGGTGGAAACTGCACGAAAATTCGTTCAGTAGATTTAAAGAAAATCGATCACGTACAGACACAGCTTTTGCAATCTTTGTATAATATATAAGAAGATTATTATAATTATATCACAGGATATAACATATAAACGAGGCGGGTACAGTCAGTTTTTTACAAAGTTTTATATTTGTTGACGCGAATAGACGGGGGAGAAATGCTAAATGTGTGTATATGTAATGCCTCATAGTGTCATATTACTTACAGACATATTAATCACTTCATAATTTATCCCGTCATCGAGGCGTCCGTCACGCGACGATCAAAGACTTTAGCTAATATTATCGAGTTGTAAATGTTTTAATGAGCTACGTAATAGTTGGGCGCTTCCGGCGCGTACCGATGCTTTAGGTAGCACTCGACGCGTTCTGACACGTGACACCTATTGGTGACTGTCAAAAAGCACCAGTAATTATTTCTATCATATGTTGTAGCAATTATCTTTTTGCTACTAAAACATTTTATGAAAAGTAGATCTGTCATCTTTGACTGTCAGACTAAAGGTGTGCTCGGTATAGAAGAAATGTCACTTTTTCCCTTTTCTCTACGAGGCGCACGGAATAATTTCATAAAATATGATAATGAAATAGTTTTTTTCTTTTCCGTCCGGAAACGCACATTTTCCTGCCAGGATGGCACGGATGCGAAATGCCAGCGTTTTTAAGTCGTATTAATTAATTTTAAATTAAAAGGGTGAGTTCATGATTTTAAAACAAAATTGATTGAAAAATGATTTTAAAACAAAGAAAGGTCTTTATTAATGTTAAAATGTCTTAACTCTCCTATGTGTGCATTTTGATATAGTTATTTACATGATCTGTATGGCTATTAAATCGATAGACCGTCTCATTAATGTGTTACTTTGAATAGTATAATATGTCACGCCCGAAAATTGGGTGTTAAATTATATTTTATTGTAACAGAGCACATATCTAGCCTGGTTTTAGTTGGCTCATGAAGCCAAGAGAATAGGACGGGATCTTATTTGTTGTGTGTTCCTTTTCAGAGCTCTACTCCTATCTTTGTTTTTAAGTTTGGATGTAATATGAAGATATGATGTCGCCATAATCTTCCACTATTGGATTTGAGGATTGAAGAACAATCCGCAAACAAACAGTGGATGAATGAATAGTTATATATAGAAAGAAGCTCCATCCGGGTTGCAGCAGGGAGTCTCGGACAATTGTCAAGATAAGATCTCGTTCGATAATTCTTGCTAACCGTTATTAAAAACTGGATTGATTCTTTTGTTTGTCCCTTGTATATAATGAATTTGTAACAATCTGCTCATGCGTTGCGTCAGGATGACACATGGAGGGCCGTGTGACCATCCTAAGAGATGGCCTCTAGGTGAGGAGTATTACGTGTATGATGGCAGGCTATAGATATCTTTGAGGCACACGCCCATGGTGCACTGGATGTTGTGTGTGTCTAACGCAGATGTAAATGTCATCACAATACAGACTAAGTAAACATCTTGTGAGATATGCTACTTGAGTGTGTTCCGAATATTGGCTACAAGGCGGAACACTCCATAGATTCTAGTCAACTGCGCAGGATAGATATGCGGAGTTCACTGCGTTTGTGAGTAGCCGTTGGCTCATTGAAAGGGGAGGGCAACGAGATTATATGCCAAGTGGTCGGACGCTTACGGGCGTAGCTAACGACTACCTAGTTGTCAAAAAGCTTTTCCCTCCTATACTGTCGCGATCTCAAATGGTGATTCTGCCAGGGGCTCCTAGTCTCTTCCAATGGGACGCTAGTCAGTCACGAGAGGCGAGGAATCGGATGCAGGTGCAACGGTTCTACATGCTCCGCGAAGCACGGGGTTACTTGAGCATGCTTACTAGACTAAGAAGGAGGCAAATTATGACGATCCTAAAGTTGTTAAACTTCAAGAACATTCATGATATTTTCCGCCTTGTAACCTCGCGATTTCCCAAGCATTTCGTTGCATTTTATATGAGCGAGGTCAGAGGGTAAGTGGTTCAACGTTCACGTTTTCAGAATACCTTCAGAATGCTAAGTGACGCGCGATATCATCGCGGTGGTACCACGTAGACTGCGCATTAGCATGCAGGCCGAGTAGCCCCTACTTTATCTGCGCACGCACGGACAATCGGATTTCATCTGAGAGCTCATAACTCCGACAATCTCTTTTGCCGTTTATTCCACATTTAGTTGCCACATCATTATAATTATCATCACTGCGAACCTAACGCAACGTCGAAATGTCTCCGGGCCTAGGCCATAATCCTCAATCGTTGTACTCGACAAAGATTCCCTCTTATCATCAACAGAATGACATTAGCCTCTGAATATCATTTTCTTTGCCATTTTTTCTCGCAGATAATAGGTACGTTCTCTTTTTTATTCAACATCATCGAGCGTATCAAAAAAGATTAAAAATAGTAAGATGAAAAGGTTCGAGTAATTTAGGGATAATATTTAAATTTGCATGACTCTTATCCTACAAACCTGAAGAAAATTGCAAATAAGTTTGCAAGTTGTAAATTGTTGTTATTCGATATACCGATCAGCTTTGACCTGTCTGTTGTCATTATCAAATCTCATCAGTTACCATAGAAGTTTTTTAAACAATTCTGCTTAAATTTATGACTCTAAAGAATCGTTTACTTAAAATCAAAAAGTTTTTCTGTACCAGTGGGGACAAGTGAGAAGTCAAGTAACCTGATGGTAGCTAATCGCGAACGCCCACAGACAATAGCAGAGGCTTCACAGAGTTATCTGACTGTTAACAGTTAAGTGATGAATAAGTTATTTTCTTAAAGATTTTGTTGTGTATGCCAGTAGCAGTCTATTCGAATGAATTTGTCAGATTTCTCCCTAGTAAAATAATTGTCCACGAATAAGTTATCAGTAAGTTGGCGGTGTACAAGTGTTTCCCTCACCATGACATTTCCCTGGGGACCAATCACCGGTTGTGTCAGCCGCGCACATTCTACGGGTGATTTACGTGGCGGCGCGCCGTAAACTCGCGCCCTGGCAGCTAATATGTAATTTGCACAAATCACTGTCCGGCCCAAATTGAGCCGGGCCCACGTGTGTTGCGCCACTGACAAACAGCACCAAGGCTCGGGAGACAGGTATTATTGTGAGAACTGAACGTTACAAACTACATAATATATCACTTGGAAATCAATGATTATAAATACCTTTATCGACAGAGTACTCTCAAAAGTACATTTATTTTTGCATAAACAATTATATTGGCGTCTAAGATGTTAAAAGGCCAATCAATATTAAAAATATACCTACTGACGTTCAGAGTCAGTGCTATAGCAGTGGTTGTTGAAATTTCCGCTGGACTTGTTGGACCATCGCATCATAATTTCGTAGCCCGTTTCTTAAATCACACTACTAATTTTAAATGCTACTTTTAGTTTGGGCGAATTTCTAAGAAATTTTGGAAGAAACAGATATTGATATAACGATCTGGGATAATAATAAATTCCGCGGATGAAAACGGGACAGCCATTATAAAATCCGCACCCGCAATATAAAAATCCGCAATATAATAAGTTACAATTGTAAATGTAATTAGTGTTGTTCACAGTGTCGATGCAACACACGAGCGTGGCGCAGGCGGCAGGGTGAGGCGTGCGAGAGGGGGTTACTGGACTTCCCACGAGCTGGTTTATTGGCTCATTAGTCTGAGGAATGTCTTCATAACGTGTCACCGCCCGCGGGGAATCGCTTATTACCATCCTAATGGCTCTAATAAAACCCCGCGCAGGCGCAGGCGTCGGCGCTCCGCCTCTATATACGATCGCACTGGATTGTGCACATTGCTTGTTACCATATTTTTTACTGCATAAACGAGAAGTTGGGTAGAAAATTGGTTACTGGTACACGTAAATAGCCTTATAACCAGAGGTTATGAAGATACGTGGAGCCTGCGCCTAATTCCCCTAATGGACTACCCTAACTGTCATAAACTACATAAAATTACACATTAATTAGATATAATTTCACACCCGTATCATACATACACTATAGCGACATATACATACAGAAAATGGAAAAGCTTCTTGTTTAATATCAACACAAAATAATAATAATAATATTGATAGCTACTAAAATAAGTCTTTGTCAAAGCTCGCTCCGGTGCTACTCTTATCAGTAACTGTCAGACTGACTGGTCATTGTCATCGCTGCAGTGTCGCATCAGTGCAGTGTTGAGCAATGGACCATTCAATTCTCGATTCTCATCCAAATTATACAATAAAAAGTGCTTCATTTATTACCAAAATATCCTACAAATTACTGAATGTGTAGGGGCAATTGAAAGGAGCGCAGAACAGAAAGACACTGTTGCGGATGAGAGGACAGACGTGCCATAAATGGTGACTCTCCTGGGCAGCGCACCGTAGAGAGACTACGGTGACTATAACATGCGATTTAGTTCCTTTGTGTTTTCTTCGAAGTTACTTTACATACTTTTGCCATATATTTTTTTAACTATACCAACTACAATGTTAACATAACATCGCTATAAAATAACAGCTATGCCGTCGCGTTTAGTGCGCTGTGTGTCTTTCGTTGGGTACGATTCGGAAGGATGATAACGCGTCAGTATGCCCGGCCATCACGTCGTTAGACCTCGTCGTGGGTGGCGAGATGAGTTGGTTTTCTTCCGAAAAGATTGGCCCTGTCTAGCTCTTAACAAAAGTATGTGGAAAGGGAGTGGAGAGGCCTCTGTCCAGCAGTGGGACACACCAGGCTGTTATTAATAATAATGAAACAATGATTACAAGAATTATGAAAACGCAATGTACAGCGGATTGATGCATATTGTTGATAGGGGCTCGTGCTAGGGCCCTGGGGCTCCGGAGCGGCGGCCGCATGGGCGCAGACAGGTGCTACCCTCGGGGTGCGCCGCCGACCGCCATCTGTTAGCCCAGCACCGAGCGCCCGCGTGCGCCCTGCAGCCATTCACATCTGATAAGATCAGGAGCGACCCAGCTACTTGTTAACTCTTAAACGTACTCCATTTTTACGTACTTCCATTTATTAATTCTTGCGGTTTTTGTCTTGTGTTAGACGTCTTTTTTATGGTATAGGGGATGAAACGAGCAATCGGAGTCTTTTGACGAATACCGACGCTCATAGATATCCGCATTATTGTTGTCGTGCGAATGCGTTCACCTCCTTTACTCCCTACTCACAAACCGTACGAAATGCCACAGCCTGGCTGTCGCTTGACAGCAGTGATGTGAGCGAGGGGCATCTTACTGGTAGTGCCGGCCCAGTTCGGCAGGCAGCATGGCACTACTAACATTCAACAAAGGTAGTATGACGATATTATTGTAGGAAGCATTATATTAACTTATAAGTCGCCTATACCGCTAAGCTTGAAGACAGAAGTCTTCAACCAATGCGTTCTCCCCGTGCTGACCTACGGGGCCGAAACATGGTCTCTTAATTTAGGACTGGTCCGCAACTTTGCGGTAGCTCAGCGGGCCATTGAACGTGCTATGTTACGTGTTTCTTTGTCCGATAGTCGTAACGAAGTCATAAGGCAGAGAACTGAAGTATCTGATATCACGCGAAGAATAAGCTCGCTGAAGTGGCAATGGGCTGGTAACATACTCAGAAGAACAGACGACAAATGGACTAGTATGGTTTTGGAGTGGAGGCCGCATTTGGGAAAACGAGGTATTGGTCGACCGTTAACCAGGCTGGGAGATGATCGCCGTGCAATAGCCGGTCCGGGATGGATGCGAGTAGCAGGAGATCGGTCGCCAGAGGCTTATGCCTAGCAGTGGACCGATAAGGGCTGATAAAGATATATATACTTATAAGTAAGGAAGTATACGAGAAAGCATAGTATCTAGCGTCTGTCGAAACCTGCAGACATCTGCATTAAAGGTTTTTATTTCCTCCACCTCCAGTAATGGGGATCTGGAGACTCACAAGCCAAACGAAAAGTAGCATTGCTGTTACTTTACGACGGCATCGTGTGAGCGCTCTTCTTTCTCTTTTGCTCTTGGTAAACATACTCCGTACTACTACTCGTAGTGCAGACCTCAACCCCAGGCTGAGCTCGATTTCGGACACTTGGACTTGAGCAAATGCGCTAACAGCGGTGATGAAAGGGCCTCGGGGCTCACGAACATTATTTATGCGCCGGCCGCTAGAGACCCGCGCTGAGAACTACAAATCGCTGCTTGCGTAAACGATGTACATTATTTTATGAGCTTTAGCTCACGACAGCTTTATATGTGTGTGTGTGGGCGTGTGTGTGTGTGTGTGTGTGTGTGTGTGTGTGTGTGTGTGTGTGTGTATGTGTAGGCTGGTGGATTTCGCACTAACCGCCATTATTAATATTCTATCTATCTATTGATTTGGCTTCTGGACATAAAACTTTGGCAAATTTGAGATGGAAATTATGTCAAAATTTCCAGTAGCCAAAGGGATTGGATATTGAAAATGGTCCTAAAAATGTCGGATATAATATATCAAACATACTAAATGTGTGTTTCAAGTCCCTTAAGTCTTAAGCAGGATCTTGATCTCCATTGAGTTCATTCCATTCCACTCCAATTGTTTCTTTTCATTCTCCAAAAAAATAAAATAAAATGTCAGCTGCATCTGACACGCCACTCCAGTCTACTCCTTAAGTACGAACATGAGTCAGAAATGAAAGGGGGCGCAAGATAAGTAAGCGACTTAAATGACGTAAGCAACGACAATAGCGCTAACGACGTAAACAACGTAACCGACGTAAATGGCGTGAGCGACGTAAGCGACGTAAACGACGTAAAGACGTAAGACACACGTGTCACTCTGCACCGTTTACTACAACGCCTCACTTCTTTTTCAAACCGCCGGTGGTCGCCGCGGTCTGACCGCACAAATTACTGTGTAATTGCCTTGCGCTTTGTGCATCTGCGCCGCGCTCGCATTCATTTCCAGCAGCTAGGTGCGCCTTCTTTTGTAATTTCATTTTCATTATAACTTTATTCTACTGTTACTGTAGACTTACATTAAACATCACTCCAGGTTCTCCTATTTCAATGTTTTAGGGTTTTGCACGTTGAAAAAACAGAACCCTTACAGGATGATTTTTTGTCCGTCAGGAATTTTTTCTCAGGAATGCATAGATCAAGCTGAAACTCGTGTTAAATACCCTCAGTATATACCTACAATATCTCGGACGGCGCGATTCTCGGCACGACCGGGAAGTTATATACATTTCGCTCACAATATACCACCGTAAAGTGATACTAATAGATACTATTACGTTTATGTTACGTGTCGTTTGTGAGTAGCCGGTGGCTCACTAGAGGGTAAGAATAAAGGAGAACAACCCATCTGCATGACAGTTATGCGGATGGCGATAGGCGTCGGAAGTTGTCAAAAGGACCAATTGTTATAAAAAAACTATACTATATAAAAAAACACAGAAATCATACGCATATTTTGACCATCGCACCATGACTATAACCTATAAGGTACTCTTTGAACCATGAATTTGGCAAGAAGTAGGCACTTATCACAAGTTTCATTTACTTATCACTCAAAATGGAAGCAAGTGTCTGGTTAAAAGCAACACTTTAACTTTAACTATAGCCATTAAAGTAACGAGGTGATAAATGTTAACTAATTCATTACCGTCCAGGCGGGTTACTGCTGCTAGCACCAACGCTCTGAACTTAACCGCCCGCCTCGAGACCGCAGCTCATTCAGTTCTCCTGCACCGACAAAGTCTTCTGATTGACTTTTAAATTGATTTTCTGAACACTTTAGACAAAGCCAGATCAATTTGTCTACGGGTCCAGATTGGGCGTTAACATTTCGATGTCTGAATAGCATGTGTTAACTTACGATTACTACTGGTCCAGTGGGAACATAACCGGATATGGATGTGAGCTAGACCTTGCTTCGAATTCCGGCCAGGTCATAGATGTTGATGTATTTGAATAAGTATTCCTATAATAGAAATCTCAAGTTTATAAAAATACTATTAAATGTATACATATAAATATAAGATCGATTTTCTCAAAATATTCAGAATGGATTTTCATGCGGTTTTTAGCAATAAATAGAGCAATTCCCAAGGAAGCTTTCAAGGTGACAGTCCGAACCGCATTATTGACAGGCGAAGTCGAGGCAGGTCGCTAGTATATTCTACTACAGTGTTGCAGGTAATTGGTTTACTTCATCCTTCTATGCAACGGAATTGAGCTGGCACTACCGGGAATGTACATCTCGCTCACTTGAAAATGGCATAAAGTGACAGCGTCGCTGTCGAGTTTCGTGCGGTTTGTGAGTAGCGGGTGGCCCATTGGGCGGGACAGGGGCCAACGCATCTGCGTAACAATCACGCGAATGTCCATGGGCTTCGGTAAGACTACGATTGCTCTTTTGTCCCATTATTCTATAAAAAAGAAACATGAGGTCCCTCATTGGTCGTTCCGCTTCGATTCCGTTGCAGTTATACTACACGCACTTAAGACCCAGACGCTTAACGTGCTGAGATCACTCCATTCATACTCAGCATCACTAACAATGATTTAGGAAACACTGAATGTAAATACGAATAAGAGTTTCAATTTACGTCATGTCATCCGGTACTGATTTTTTCAGCTTCAATCAGTCTTCCATTAATTTATATGCTGTGGTGCTTGATAACATTGTAAAAGAGACCAAACACGAAGGGCGTGGCGACCCATCCACCGTCCACCTTTAAAGACATTCATGTCTGGCCATCACTAATCACGTGGACACTTCGCCGATCCGGGACATCCTACTATAGCGGCCAAAAGCTCTAGCAGTTGTCGGTAGAAACACATCTCGTGCTGAGTCCCGTCACACCTTTCCAGCTCATCAAGGGTGGTTGGCCATTTCAGGCCCTGTAACAAAAGTGTGCGCGGAAATGAGCTCAGCTATACACAAATATTCATATATCAATACGGTGCTGACAAATTAATTGTTCTTTATAAATAAAAAAAAAAATGAAATTACGGACAATTTCTCATATCCATCCGTCACATTAGTTTGAATATTTTGTAGTATCTCTTATGTAAATGTCTATAGCGTGTGGTGGCTGATTTAGCCGACTGTGCGTTGAACGCGTGTTGTGTAAAGTCTTAAGTAAAGATATCTTTGACCAATGAGGCACCTCGTGTTCCTTTTTTTGATTGCATAAGGGAGCAAATGAGAAATCGGAGTCCTTTGATGACTACCGACACCCATGGGCATTCGCATGAATGTTACGCAAATGCGTCGCCCTTCTATCATCCACCCCCCAATGGGCTACTCACAAACAACAGCAGAGCTGTCACTTTACGCCAGTATCAAGTGAGCGAAAAGTACCTCTCCAGTCGTGATGGCCCAATACCGTTGCATGAGAGCATGCAGCGAGAGAGCACCATGCATGGCACTACCTCCTCATACGCAGCATGGCACAAGCTCTTCCTAAAACCATGATACCGCTGAGTGGCAGATACGATGTGAAAATTTGCGTCTTTCCGGCGCCTCATTTCCTAGTAGTTACATATATTTATTTAAAATATCTTTCGAAGATTTCGATTCTCAAACTATTTCCCGACGAGAACATACTCGTTGTAACTTAGAAAGGGGATTTTCTTGCAATTAGTGATCACTGGATGCTTTGTAAAAAGAATTCACATTCACAAAAAACGTGCAACTTGTGTGTGCATAGGCCCTTAATTGATGGCTGTAACACAAAGCAACACTTCTATAATGTGCGCAGGGCCGGTGTTCGGCGCGGAAACTGTTTCCAATAACAATCGGGCGGCGGTTTTTTGCCGCGTTTTTTGTTCCGCGACACGTAATTTAATTTGTTTCCTTTTACAAGCGTGTAATTCTCCCGCCGCCCTCTGTCGGCGAGAGTCCCCCCTCTGACCCTCCGGCCCTCCCGGCCCTCCCCGTGAGCGTGACGGAGGCGGCTACCGGGCGCGTCTCGTATTCACAGCTCATAACACCGCAAAGTTTCAGTGTGAGGATTAATTTCATTTCTCTACCTTCACCAGCTCTCTGTATTAATACTTTACAAGTTTAAAGTGTCGCTTATGATATACTGATGTCTACAGTGTGTGGTGGCTTGGCTGCAACTGCCAGTATCCCGGCTGTGGTGTTCCTTGAAACAGTTTAAGGTTTAGCTCAGTTGTTCACAAGATGCCGCCGCAAAGTAACAGGTACGCTGCCGCGGTTCGTGAGTTTCCGGAGCCCCATTGGATGGAAAACGATAAGAGGAGCGACATGTCAGCAAAAGTAAATAGTGCGGATCTCTATGGGAATCTACACACAACCAGAGTGTGAAGATCATTGTTTCCTAAAAAATGGACCGTCCTTTTTTTGGTGACGCGGAAAAACGCATTTACGTGCCATCAACGTTACCGCGCTACATCCTAGTGTCGAATACTCACTGAAACCACCGCGAGTGCCATCACTGCCGCCACTAGTGAGGTGCCCTGGAACCACAAACCGTTATGACACCTCGATGGTCAGTCAATCTGTAAAGAAACGATACTAGCTCGACAGAGTGATTGCCCCGTTCCATAGGAGATCCTCATCAAATTCGGGACAGTGCAATGGGATAAAGGTCCCATCCCCGACACTTATCCCGTGCACAAAAGCGCCTGCTCCTCCTTCTTATTGGTCCCTTCTTCTTCAAAAATGGCCCCCCCAGTTCAACTGGCGTCGGCCTAGGTGCAAGATTTCAGTATAGGCTACTGAGGCATGACAAGGCTTGTACCGTGACAGGGCCGAAATATATGTATTTATTTTAGTCGACTTCTTCACGACTATTTAGTGGATTTATTTTGACAAGTGCGTAAAATCATTTTGGACTTGTGATTCAAATCATTTTGATTAGTGATTACAATCGCTTTGACTAGTGAATCAAATCATTTTTATTTGTGACTAAAATCGTTTTGACTAGCGAGACAAATCGTTTTGGCTAGTGTGTAAAATCATTTTGACTACTGAATTAAATCATTTTGACTAGAGAGCTAAATCTTTTTGACTAATACGTCGAATAATATTGACTGGTGTGTAAAATAATTTTAACTAGTGAGTTAAATCATTTTGACTAGTGATGTGAAACCATTTTGATTAGCGAGTCAAATAATTTAAACTAGGGAATTAAATCATTTCGACTAGTGAGTGAAACCATTTTGACTTGAAAGTAAAATAATTTTAACTAGTGAGTGAAACTATTTTGACTACTGAGTCACATCAACTTAACGAGTGAGTGAAAACGTGATTCGTGCACATCAGCATCGACGACGCACGTTGATGTCTTTTATATGAACGGCAAATTACTACGGAGTTGTTCTCAGTTATGTTGATCTGACATGGCGTCAAGTCAGTTGAGTTCACTGTACTTCCGTAGCTGTATTATAGGGGTTATGACACAAACATACTCAAAAGTGTAAAGACACCATCACTCTCAATTGCGTTTAGTAGCGTCGCTTGTTTGGAATAAAAATAGTATTTCTCCACCATATGTGTTGAGTCAGTTTTGTCATTTAAGGCCGTATTTTTTTTTTATATGGATGTTCCCCTTGGTTGTCTTGGTCCCCTCTTTTGATACCCATTAATATCCGCATAAATGTAAACCTTTTAAGTGTTTTCCTTTGTAGACGTCGTATTATTGTTATGCAGATGTCTTGTCCTCCTTGCTTCCTTCTTTCCAATGGGATAGCGACTACACACAAACCGCACAAAACGCGACAACATAGCTTCACTTTACAGCGGTATCATGTGAGCGAGAGGTGCCTCCCCGTGCGTGCCGGCCTACCTATCTACACCCTACCACCTTATTTTGCTTTAAAGAAGGACATGCGATTAATTCGATCACAAGCGATATGAAAAAATACGGATAATTTATAATCTCATCATAGAGATGTTTTGAACTGTCTCTACGTAATCTCTAAAAAATAGACACTTTATTAAATGAGTCGTTAAATACTTTTGATTTTTAACATCCATTAGAGTCTGGAGATGGTGGGGATTTATTATTTATGCCGTCAATTAATTTAATTAAATGTTTGGCGCGAGACGCGGACCAGTTTTCAGTTTATAGAGGTCCCTGGTGTTTGTGTCTGTGTGTGCGTGTATGATTAAATGAGAGATCTTTTGAATATTTACCAAAATATTTAGAACGAGTTTTTTTAAGTATACCCACTGTATAAAAAAATGTATAAAATGTATAAAAATGTCGTCACGTTATTAAATAAAGTATAAGATTCCATACCAGTCCTCACGTGATAACGGCGTAAAGTGGCACCTTTAGACGGGGAGGTTAACGCCATGGCATGCTGTGCCCCTCATTTATGCATGGAAGGCGGACAACGCCATGGCTTGCTGTGCCCCTCATTTATGCATGGAAGGCGGACAACGCCATGGCTTGCTGTGCCGTGTCCTCCACAGCGCCACATAAATGATGAATTAGTCCATAGAGCTTACCTCGCGTGATGAATATCAAGACCAGCCCACTAGTAGAAAGTACTAAAACTATCAATCGTCAGCAATCAGTCAATGTCATCAGCTAGCAGGAGGTAATGTTGGCAGTACCCCTTGCTAGTTGATAGCTGTAGCATGGGCTACACATCAGCCAAATTCAGCCGACGGGGAGATACGCTTCTCTCACAAGGCACCGTCGCTAAGTGATAGCTTTACAAAAGTGGTCCAAGCTTGAAGGTCGAACATCCTTTTTGATTGATAAGCTTGAAGGTTGTATTTAAAGAAGGTGACATTTCAGCAAGGAGTCAAGAATTGCAGGCGCGAGTACATAGCTGCAGAGTCACCCGCCGCACCTCACGCGTTCCACCTCCCTTATACCGGTAGAGTACAGGTGGGTAGGATAGTATCTATGCATACAGATATTTGTGGCTGTGACCTGCGACTTCACTCGCCAAATTGACTGACTGACAGCAGACATTGACTGAAGACATTATTATATCTATAGTCTATGTGTTTTTCTGATGTATACGCTAAATTGTTGTAAAGTTACATTAAAATCTAATTAGTAGTTTTTACGTGATAGGGTAACAAACATCCATCCATATATATTATAGGGTGGGGGGGGGGACAAAGGAATAGTCAGAGCCTGATGACTATACAAACGACCGTAAACATCCGTATAATCATTTTACAAATTCGTTGTCCTCCAATGGTCCGTGTGTGGAGATGAGTAGTAGTGCTATAAAATGTGTCCGTCTGTACGTAACTTAATCCTTTATGTGTGTCCTGTCGTGGACTTGTCGGTTGATTTGTAGCGGTGTTCGGGTCATTAACGGGACGGACGATCGACCAGTCTCCGCGGATATTGCACACTCTTCGACAACAAGTTTTAATTAAATCTATTTTCACTCAGTTCCACTGTGATCCAATTTTATTGATGACATACACATTCAAAATGACAAGTCAAAAACATCATTGTGAAACCAGACGATCCGGTGGCGTAGTCAATTGAACAGTTGTTAGATAAAAAGCAGTTTTATTATAAAACATCATGGAGATATTTTTAAAACTATATCCTTGCGTTATTAAAAAACCAATTTACATACTGGTTTCTATTTTTAGATTCGAACTACAATTTCGCGCCGTCTTTCTTAGACTATTGCTGGGTTTGAACTGCTAGTAGGTGTAATTGTGGGTGTTCAAAAATATATTTTCTATTACTCCGTTTCGAATAAGAAATATTTTATTTAGAATAATCAATTTATTCACAAAAAAGCAAGACACACGATTCCATATTGAACTGTAATTCTAAATAGTATTATTATTACAATCAGTACCTACATAAACATATTTTCTTACAAATACGCACATGATTTTTAGTTGTTTTTATATAGTACATAATGTTAAATTGTTCATGTCTTTTATACGGGCTGTTTCGAGACGCTGGCTGTGAATCTTGGTATTTCTGCCAGTCAATGGTCGGTACCGACACAACTTATGATCTGCACCTCGAATGTGAAGTCTTGCAACGGCTTACTTTATAATGTACCAAAATGTATGGAGTTTTTGTACTTTGGAGTTCCAACAACTAACACTGTGTGAGATTCACATATCGTTTACGCAAGTATTTTAGCAACGTTTGAGTTAGTAGTACTTTGACGTATATGCGAATATCGGTTGCTATTTTTTAGTTAACTAATGAAATATACGCTAACGCAGTAGTAGTAGAGTTGCTAGCTTAAAATTTAACCAGTGAAACAACAGTGAAAGGCATTTTAGATAATATTTTATTATTTTTCATAAGCTAGAAAAGTGTTTTACAATACATATTGTACGAGTAATTACTTTCCTTGGAAAAAGATTCAGAGAATCCAATTAAAGCACTAGAGGATTTAATGGAAACTGAATTTAGAATTAGATATCACCAGAGCAAGATCCTTATATAAAGTAAATTCGTTGACATAAACAAACCTTTAAAACTTTACTTCCTGTTCCATAAAGTTCATCAATATTTCAAATTATGTGTTGCTCGCTTGAATTGAGATAAATTTAAAGAAAATCTAAATTTAGAACGCTAATGTAATACGACGGCCTACTACAGTATACTTAACGTCAAAATGTAAGCGTGTCTAGAAACACGATGCCGTCACTTCGTCTCATTTGGTCTACGTGCTAAAAGCGAAACAGCGAGAGCTCATTCATAATACGTAAAATGCTCTTAAACTAAATTATACTCCAGTCCCTCTATATGATCTATAAACAGTTACGTTTTATAAATGGTCGGACTAACACAACCATACTACAATTACAATTTTATAGTTGACACTTGTGAAACTTACACTCGCGTATGATACTTATACTAAAACTTTTGAGTTGTCTCGATTAACGCCATAGTTGCTTTTCGCTGTTTTAGGAATGTAGCTCACACTCGAAGTAATGATAGTGACAAGGAACTTAGAATTGGCTACTAATATGATGTTATGTGTGACCAACCCATTCCGACTTCAGTGAGCTTATTCTTCGCGTGATATCGGAAACTTTAGTTCTCTGCCTGACATCTTTGCTAAAGTCTGTCCTGGATTGTGAATGTGGAAAGACCAATTGAATAGATGTGTATGAAAGTTTAACTAAATCTTTATAATCTCTTTAACCCCTTGTTGTAGAATCTTTTAAACAATTTTAGAATAAATTGTAACAAAGTGATAGTACTTTAAAATACGCGGATGTATTCGGGTAAAGTAAAGATCCGATCATCGCTCTAGCGTTATGCTAAGTACATTGTTATATTATAGCATAACACGAGATCGGCATATTTCTACTATTATTAATGTCTATTAAATTGTAACGTTTCAGCATTTGAAACAATTTACAGGAATGTTACCAGTATTGATATGCACCCCGCAAACCTACATAGTGAACATTATTTGTACCTGTCACAGGTTAAGGACGGCTATAATTCGTACCTGTCATAGGGTATCCAGATATCTATAACGCGTAAAAGAAATGCGATATTGATCTTTATGTTGCATTACGTCTACAGAGCTTCTGTGGTCTAGTGGTTAGTGCTTCGCACTTCCACTCTGGTGCTCCAGGTTCAATCCCGGCCATGTGCCAATGAGTTTTTTTATAAATTAAGTACATTTTCTGATTACTCTTTCAGCGAAAGAAAACATAGTGCAGAAACCTATGATTGGGCCTAGTTTCCCGGCTGGGTTGCAGAGGTCGGATGGCAGCCGTGTGTAAAAATTGCGCTCTCGTCAAATCCCCTAGGTTAAGTTGACCTAATCGTAATCTGATATGGAAACGGGATAAGGCTTAGAGCGTGGAAGAAGGACCACTCGCGCCTGAAACAAGGCCACAGTCCATTGGCTGTAGGCCTTTGAGTGCATTTTGCATTTCTCCTTTAATGTACAATTTACTGATAAATCTATAATGTGCACAATAAAGAATATTTTATTAATTTATTCGATAAGATACCAGTCTATAAATTCTCTAAAGTCTATTTGGCCCTTTTAGAGGTTGAATTTTTATGCCTATCAATCTGACCGGGTACGTTCGCGACACATAAATGAATTTCCATCAGAATGTGTTCAGCCACCTTACATACATACAAACAGATAAAGTGATAGACAGACAAACAGATAAAAATGATGAAAACCGTTAGAATGTAGTCTATCATTGATTCTAAGTACTTATCCCCTGTGAACTTTTTTTCCATGATACTGCATATCAGCCGTATGGAGCGGTCACGACCGGAGAGGTAGCGCGCTATCACGATACCGGCTTCAATTGATAGCCGCGTTTCGTACGACGTGTATTTTGTGGTAGCTCATTGAGGAGAAGGTGAGGATGGGGGGGCAGGCAACGCGTCTATATGTCTAGGCGTATGGTTATGGGCGTCGGCAGTCACTGCCCCTCATACTGTTAAACAAACCTACTTATATTGACACATACAAACTTGATAATTGATTGAATGTTTTTATATTACTACGTGCGTTAGCCGCCAGACTAATGGCTAATATATGCAGATGCCGGTCGCTCGCAAACAGTCGCCCAGCTGATTTACAACACGACTGTCGCACGGTAATTGCCTACAGGTTTTTACACATTACACATAAACGTGTAATGTCCAGCTCACGGGGGAATACTCACTAGAACACAACCCTGGTGTCATGACTAAATTAATGTTAACAAATAATAGTATGTTGGCGTGGGGCTAGTGTAATAGAGGTAAACACATTATAGTGCCGAATGCCCACTAAGATCACCGCGTGTGCCATCAATGCCGCCTCTTGTGAGGTACCTCGGAACAACAAATCATAAAAGCACCTCGACGAGTAGACAGTCCCCAAAGGGACCGACACCAATTCCATTGATGAGGTTGCCCCGCACCACATGACAACCCCGCCAACTGTGGGACAGTGCACAAAAGCACCTCCTCCACTGGCTCTTTTGTCCCTTCCCCTCATACAAGGGGCACCTAGAACAGCTCCCCCCGTCCCCGTTCCATTGGCTTCACCTGGGTTGAACCATGGTGGGGTTCATTAGTTACCTTCTTTTTTTTTAGAGATATCTATTTATCTACTTAATGGTTGATAATGGATTGAATAAAACACAGAACGTAACTCCTTTTATTTTAGTAGGTAACGTAAAATTATACATAAATAAAATAAATATATTAGTGACGAACACACTGAAACTAACGGATACACGCATTAGGTGCATAAAACAGTGTCACGAAGTAATATTGGAATCAGTTTCCTTCACACTTTGTGTATTAAACCATTTAATACTAAGCGGCATTACTTATCGGTGCGATTATTTAGTCAGGATTTCATTTAAGATACTGTTTTTCAGGCCTACCATAACTTTGTGTTAAATAATTAGACCTGTCATCAATAAATCCAGAGCCCTTGAGAGAAGAGGTAGGTTATGTAAAGTACAAAATTTGTGTCATACTGAGACTTCTAGTGCTTACAAAAACAGTCCACCAGCGTCGAATATCACACAAATACAAATACAATACAAAGGCAACAGAAAAACATCACAATTCACAATTACAGTGAATCAAATGGTATTTAATTATAGATCTAACTCAGTTACCGGTACTGCCTCGGCGGGTGTGCGGCGGGTACGGGGGGGGGGGGG
>JAFELO010001470.1:775144-788555 GCA_017140195.1 Eumaeus atala
ACAGAACATAACGGTATGTATTTGATTACGACAGAACAGAACGGTATGTATTTGATTATGACAGAACAGAACGGTATGTATTTGATTGGGACAGAACAGAACGGTATGTATTTGATTAGGACAGAACAGAACGGTATGTATTTGATTATGACAGAACAGAACGGTATGTATTTGATTAGTACAGAACAGAACGGTATGTATTTGATTATGACAGAACAGAACGGTATGTACACACGTACGTGCGTATACACCGATTTGTTACAAGATACTTTTGCAATACACCTAGGAAGTGATTGCCCTCTAGTAGTGGCCACGTATTTCATCTTCCGTGGATACATCACAGCCAGGAACTCAGGACCATCACCTAACCTTGCTGTTATATTTTATAGTTAGTAATAAAAAATAATAAATAACCTCGGACTATCGGGGTGAATGTTAATAGTATAATAAATAACCTCGGACTATCGGGGTGAATGTTAATAGTACATATTGTTGTAAGTGTGATCAACGTTACGAATGAATAAAACATACTTAATAATGTTTTGTAGTCGATGTCATGTAATGAAACTATTTTAACGGATACTATCGCGATTTATTTATGTACTTACGTACGATTACGACTAACATTATTTTTATAGTAACCCATAAAACTAATTTCAATGGATTATTTTTATAGCGTTTACCTATTGAATATGGTACGTACCTTTATGGTACTAGTCACAATGCTAAGCTAATGCTAAGCTAATGTCACTCCATTAGCTTAGCATTATCCTTATTATCTCATTAGATACCAGATGAGACAGCGGTAGATAGGCATGTTAATAACATCATTATAGGTAACTTAGATGACGACTGGTGGGCTCAACAGTAGGGTAAGTGGGTATGCCGAGGTCGTCTCTAGTAATAGACTAGACATCTAGACTTAGCACATGGCTAGACTAACCTGGTGTGATGGAATTTCACAGATTATAAAACAATATATAGTCGCCACTTTGCGCGTACGCAGCGCACGGAATGCTACAATATTACACTGAACACCAGCAGTCATTGTGAAATGATAAATTATAATAATTCATTTTAGATTTGTGCGCCAGTCCTATCACCCAGAAGACAGGTACAGTTTGTAACGTCAAGACATCAAACAACAAGTGTATAAGGACAAACAGACCGTTTCTTTAGCATTTCGACGATGACACCGTGGACAGTCGATACTAGATCGTTAGTTTCTATCTAAGTATAACCATTACACAATAATGGTTGCAGTATGGAAAGGCGGCCACCATTAATTTAAGAGCACCATCTCCGTATAGTGTGGCATACCCCACACTATTTTAGTATACAAAATCAACTCACAAGCAAGTGTATTAATTCACATCACAGTCCCCTATTAGTAGAGTATAGTCTTTGTAAAGTTACAATAAATATCAAAAATGTTTGCACTTTGGCTTATGCTAGTGCAAAGATTTTTTAAATTTATTTTAAAAAAATTGATATTTATTTTTAAAAATACAAGAACTCATACACATTTATATGTGTATGAGTTCTTGTATTTTTTTTTATAAAGTTATCTAAGTTTGTCTCATCTATCCTATATTTTATTAATAAGAAAATACATTTGTTTTCTAAAAATATTGGAAAATAGGGGAAACTTACTCCAGAATTGCCAATACTCAGACCTGTAACTTTCTATTTTAACTAATACTATGGCTAACTAATATATTGTAGAAAAATATAATGCAACTTACGAAACGGATACCGGAAAATTACAAGTTTTGTAATTATTCTGATGATATTTTTGCGGTGAATGAAATGTCTGGTGGGACATCTGAAAATAGTCCCACTCGACCTGCTCCACCGTCCACCGTGACTTCAGTCCAAATACTATGCATAGCGAGATGTTTTCATTCATGTATGAAATGATTAAATTTGAGCTGAATGAATTACAACAAACCTTGATTTATGCATTAGAATATAGACTTCAGGGATTGTGATTGGTGGGGCATCGTGTTGTAACTACAAAATCGAGAATGCAGAAAAATCTCATTTTTTACTCACATATACTTGGTTAACAATATATAGGGTTTATACGAAATCAATCAATAAGATCGATAAAATGAATCAGAGAAAATACAGATTTTTCCAAATTACTAATGACTTCTGATTGGAATGACTTCTAAAGATTATTAAAAATTAAATTAACACTAGTATTATTAATTATCACTAAATAAAATTTATATATTGTATTTAATTTACATAAACAATTACACTTCTTAAGAAAAAAAAAACTAAAAGACTTTTAAGTCAATGTTTAAATTAAAATCCTACCTAAATTACATATTTGATTACATAAATATAGTTATTTAAGTTTGTTTGTTATTGCATGTTATATAATGTATCTGTTATGATTATAATTATATGTATGCATATATGTATGTGTAATATAATGTTTTTATTGTTCAATGTACACACTTTTTGTTGTATTTTGTTTTGTGTACATAAATGAAATAAATAAATAAAGTAGTAACAGCAGTAATGGTCGCTAGAAGTTTAAAAATTAATGTAATCAATTATTGTTATTCCAGTTATATATAATGTGTTAAGTTACCGCGCCACAATCTTTTTATTTCATTTTTAGTAACTTCCCGAAATCTCCCAATTCCCTCTGTCATCTCCAATAGTTATTCGCCTATCCCATCAAGCGAAAGTGTTCAACGCAACAAAAAAGTCCTTCTCACCTATGCTCTGAGCTATTAGAGAATATTATATACCATAAACGTTTTTTATAGTTTCTTTAAGATTTTTCTCATCACCACATATCTGCTATATCGTATAGTCACGTATTAGGAGATGGAACATCTTCGTGATTATTGAAAGAGGCATATCCTGTAGTGGACGAATAAAGCCTGACGATGATGATAATGGCATCAGCTAAGTCACAAGCTCATCTATAACATAATGTGTCGTTATAGAAACCGGACCACCACCTGGCTCACACATCACCAGACGATTATCCTCCCAACTCAGTATAGACGTTGCTCAACTGCTACTGTTATCTCCCGGCTCAGTCTAGTTGTTGTTCAACTGCTACTGTTACCTCCCAACTCAGTCTAGCCGTAGCTCAACTGCTACTGTTACCTCCCAACTAAGTCTAGTCCTTTTTTTTTGTTTACGCGGGGAAACGCATTGACGCGCCTTCACTGGCCCTGGGTGGGGTCCAGTGGTGTGTGGGACTCGCGGCACGTAATAGTGCCGAATAACCACAGAAACCACCGCGAGTGACATCAGCGGTGAGTTGCCCCGGAACAACAAATCGTCAGGGCACCTCGACGGCTAGTCAGCCCCCTAAGGGACCAACTCCACCTCCACAGACAGGATTGCCTCGCACTACAAACAACCCCACCGACTTTGGGACAGTGCAATGGGGTGAGGTTACCATCATCGCCCCTTGTCCCGTGCGCAAAAGCGCCTATAAGAGGGGTACCGAGACCGAACGATTCCGCCTCCTGATCTTTAAGCTCCCTCTTCTTATAAGAGGGGTGCAAAGATACCTTTCCGGTTCAATTGGGTACACACCAGGCTACTAAGCCCATGAAACTTGAACCATGGCGGGGAAGTCAGTCTAGTCCTTGCTCAAATGCTACTGCATCTATTGAATAATAAACAGTGACATATAACGTATCTCTGGCTCTATGATCGTAGGACTGTTATTATAGCGCGCGTGTGCAATCCCGCCGCAGAACATTATCAATGCTACGGTACATCGCACTCGTTACCGTAATGTACGTAAATTGTTTGTCCGCGGCACCACACCGTAGCCTGGTCACAATAACTGTCGTTGTCAGTGACGTCACGCACTGTGAAATATGCTAGGCGTATTAAAATATCAAGGCAAGCCCGGAGGGAAATTGGAAGAGGGTTAGGTCGCACGTCAGAGTTGCAAAAATATCTACTATGACCGGTTTTTTTGGGAGCTGAACTCATCCCGTAGAACAGAAGCGAGCCAAAGCTAAGAATTTTACACTCGCTACTTGTTCCTTACACTCTCGAGCGCAGTCGCACGCGTAAAAGACCGTAGGGTTGCGTCATCACCAATTATGCGCTCGTGCAGCCTTCGTATTTTCGATTAGAGAATTGTGCTGAATTCTGAACGTATTTTATTACCCAAGAATATCAGAGATGATCATGTTTTTCGAGCCTATGTATGAATGTATGTATGTATATTTGTATGTTCCCTGCTACAAACCTGAACGTCTAGACAGATTTTAATGTGTTGATTCTGAGTGTCCACATATGTTCATAGAAAAGGACTTATCAAATATGTTGTTTCTTTTACAAAAACAGCTGTTTGCTTTTATATGTAAGTTACTAACAAAAATGAATAATATTATTTAAACGTGTGTTCCATATTTAAAAGCTCACGCAACACAGGTCCGTATATGTGTAACGCGGCGATATAATCCTAGTCTTTGTTATGAACTAAATGTTGCGAATTGCTCTCCACTACAAATGGAGCGCACTGAGATATGTTTCATAAACAATTTTACATCATTTTTGTTTATCATACTACGGGTAAGCAATGTTTATCAAACACAACGTAAAGTATTATCGATGTAACAAATCGATTAATAAAGATATTTCAAATCTATTTCACATATTCTTATAGTGTTTACTTATAATTATTTACCCGCACAACCTTATCCCAACCACTTTTTCGGTATAAAAAAACTATTTTTTATATCCCAGAATGTATTGTCAAAATCAATTATGTATTTTATGAGTAAAAAGTAATGAATACACATGGTACATGTGTGTTCATTACTTTTTTACTCAAAATGTTCATGTTTTTATTATTGGTACGATTATAATGCTTACTAACAGATCTTTGTCATACCCCTGTGGCCCCATCCCTGGATAAAGAGTGCAATAAAAATACCGAATGTTAGAATTAACAAATAGTCCTTGGTATAATAAATATCACAATTGGCAAGTCTTTTTCTCGTTGTTAAGTCCACCTTTTCGTCAGAGGATTTGGACACGTGGCCGAGTTTTCCACACCTTTTTGAGTCTGTAGTGGCTGATCTGCAGTCTGGTGTGCAGTACCGTAAGAGCGCCGATCAGTGATCCCGATGTGCGAACGAGGGCGAGCGGGTACGTGCGCGGATAACAAGTGCGCACGAGTGTAAGCGTTACTATCTAGGGCTGTGAAACACACTTATATTTATTTCATTCCATCATGCAAAAAATCTAAAAAGGAAAACTGGAGCCTTTTCATACCTACCGACGTACATAAATATTTGCACAACCAGCTGGCGATGTATATTTGGTTTTTTCACTTTATCCCATCCTATCCTATCCAGATTTTCACAAAACTCAAACAAGTCGACAGCATTACTTAAAATTTGTAGGCCGTTATGTTACATGTTGTCAATAAGTGTGATGTACACTTTTAATAATTTAACTTATGTATACGTTAAAAGTTGCGCATCTTATTTATAGTCAAGTTAGTTGCCATTTTGGCTCAATGACTGAGGATAAATCTATCAATTATTATGTTTAATCACAAACGAAAATAATTAAGAAAGAAATTAAGAAGACAAATAAAAAATTTATTATAACTGCTTTTACGAATTTTATCGAGGTTCATTTGACTATTTATCTAGCTCGACGTTTCAGAAGCTTTACAGCAACCATGGTCAGTCCATCCGTGACCATGGTTGCTGTAAAGCTTCTGAAACGTCGGGCTAGATAAATAATCAAATAAACCTCGATAAAATCCGTAAAAGTAGTTTTATTGTAAAGAAAATACGACACGGCTAAAGGTATACCTTACCAGATTTATTACCAGGTATTAGTACCTTATCAGATTATTTATACAGCTTATAAAGCTTATCATCGGTTCAGAAATGCTGCGGTAAAATATACTTTACCGCCTCAGGTGTCGATGGATGACAGCCCTAGGTAATATCTCGGATGCCGATTGTCCCTTCTGTTACAGTTGCATTACATTACACAATTGAACGGCTTTCCTGGACTGTACCGTTCACGTGGACACTTCGAATCCCGTTTATCAGTTATCTGGAGTCTACTGACATTTGGTGTATTGTACCGTAGCGTGGCTAAGGGATAGCGAATACCTGAAGTGAATGGTACTCCCTTCTTTTCATTTCAGTAATCTCTCACTTGTCGAGGCTACAACACATAGTTTTTGTGTTTTGTATAAACGCTATATTAAATTTTATTCAGATAATTAACGATAATGTCGTCCTGTACGAACTTCGGCGACGGTGATCGTCTCTTTAGAGAGAGAACCAACTCCAAGGACGTATTAGAGTGTACAATTGTGTGCGCAAGCACAATTGCACTGTTCCCTGTTCCTGTTCCCACATTCCCCATCCCGATGGGCCGGCAATCTGACATGACCGGAGATAAATCGGGCGCAGGACCTACCGCTTAACGTCTTCTGCGAGACGCGGGAGTCTAATACCGCCAACTTCCTGACTTCGGACTGTCGTTAAAAATTGAAAAATCCTAAACAGTCGAGTCCCCAGTCGGAACCAAGTTACCCGGGTCTCGAACCCAAGACCTCACTACTGTGATTGAATATTCTCACTAAAAGACCACGAGGCAGTCAGATTATATTAGATCTTTATAGAGCAAAGTTAAGTGACTATTTCTCTTGTTCCCAAAACTATTTATTTACATCAGTAAGGTCAGAATCAATTTGTAACAAGTATGCCTCTGTTAGGGCGAGTTACTCGATCCCTTACACAATCCCACAGCCAGTACAATTTGTAATGAACAAGTAAGGAATTTCAATTGGCAACGTATAATTTAACCCATCGGCACCTGTTACAACTTGCCGACATCTGGCGACGTGACGAATGGGATATGCGGCTGCAACGGGGCACTTCCTCAAAGTGACACTTCTAATATAACGATATTTAAAAAAATATTTATTAACTGACAGAGAGAACAATGATCTCTGTGTACCATTAGGGGGCTACTTTTTTATAGAATAGGGAGCAAACTTCCTCCCCCCTCCCCCAATTGGGCCACCGGCTGATAACAAACCACACGAAACGCAACACTGAAGATGTCACTTTACGGCGGTATTATGTAAGCGGGAGGTACTACCTCCCCGGTCGTGTCGGCCCCATTCCGTTGCATAGGAGGATGTGCATGGCACTACCTTCTCCTATGCAGCATGAGACTACCTCCTCCCAAAATACTTTCAATATAACGATATTAGAAACGTTACACTGGCGATGATATCTTATTATTTATTAACTGGCAGAGAGAACAACGATATCTGCCTACCCCATAAGGAAGCCAGCGTGAATATGTGTTGCTGTTGTTACTAATGGGCTCGCTATTAATAGTGATGTGGCACTACTGCTGTAGTCACAGAGCAGGCGGTACATGCGTATTTCCTCCTTTTTTAATGATCCTAAGGACGTCTTGATATGGTCTGCGTTCTCTTGTGCGTTAGGACTTCCCGCTTGGACGCTACGTTTTTAGAAAACCTCTTACACGCGTCGCTTATGAAGTCCACCACGTATTTTATAATAAATAATATTATTTAGTAAGTAAATGACGATGTTGCAAATCATTTAATTATTATCATTGACAAGTGCAATGTATTAAAAAAAGACAAGAGGCACCTTTCCGTTCGTGGTGGCCAAATTCGACTAAAATATAACATGGCACTACCCCTTACTAGAGATATATGCCATATTGCATTATTGTAGCGGAATGGGGCGGACATGACCGGGGAGGTACCTCTTACGTGATACCGGCGCATAGTGACATCTTCAGTGTCACGTTTCGTGTAGTGCATGAGTAGCAGGTGTAAAGCAGGGCTACACACCGGCATAGTAATTATCCTGATGTCCATGTGTGTGTGATAGTCGCACCGGTTACTTTATTCTATTACAAAAAAACAAACATACATATATTTTTTTTTAATTTTCGCATTTATAATATTAGTAAGATTAAGTAGTTTAATATAAGCTGACTTAATCATATAGAGCATGTCGTCTGCTCAAAGAGAGAGAGAGAGAGAGAGAGAGCTCAGCGAGGGAGAGTCCACGTGCTCACCGTGAGAAGCGATTTACAATAAACATATTGTAGTTAGTCAGGCAATGTTACTGTTAGTGCACTTCCGCGGTATGCGCTAACGGCAGCATGAATATCGGCGCGGAATTGTACAGGCGACGGAACAATGGCAGTCGTAATTCCGAATTGTGCGTATGCAGTGCGGTATGCGGTCGGCTGTCGAGGCGGTGCGGTCCGCGCGCCGCGCACATATTCGCCACACCGCACAAATCACCGCCGATATATTGCGTTCAGCCGTAGTACGCCACTAAGATGCCGCATCCAACAACTCTCAGTTCGCTGTTTGTAACAAGTATCTATCTATTCACATAGCTTACTTGTGTGACGATTGACCTTAGCAACGCCGAAGAACATTGTCATTCATGAGAACATTGAGCCAGGGGTCGCAAATTTGACGGCTGAATTTCGAAACCAAATAAATTATCAAAAGCTTTGGACGTAGTAAATAAGAAAATAATGTTTTCGACATCTTAGCAGCCCAGCCAAAGGTAAAAGAATGATTATACATTATGGTACTTATATCTTTAATTATATATTTCTTTAGTTAATACTATCTATTATTAACAAAAAATATGTTATATAGGATGAATAAATTACCTGATAATTGTCTATTATGCGTTATTCAGCATAGGCATGCTGCATAATACACTGTCTGTTTCACTCCATTAATAAAGTATAAAAATATATACAAGGTAAATATTGTGAATATGCATGGCACTACCTCTTCTAAGGAAGAGGTAGCGCCATTCTACATAGAACATATGAAACTATAAGGAAATGAAATTATTAATTAATTGTAGTAACTGGGAAGAACTGGTTGTAGGAGATGTTTCTTTTATCCCAGGGCTTCACTTTATTATAAGTGAAATTAAAATTTCAAACTGAACAAAAATAATACACTTAATTGGTTACCTACATTATGAACATGTGGTATGTATGTATGTACATGTAGGTATCTAACTAGTGTAAGACTCTACAACATTCAATTATAACAACTTTCAACTGTCGGCACATTTATCAATGCTCTAAGCTAGACAGCTGCTGACGTTTACTCTACTAATGGGTAAAAAATGTTTCACAGAAATGGATTAAATTTGGTTGTGAAATGATAAAAGCTAAGATTAATTGCATAAAGATGAAGCATTTTTATACTAACAGGTCATGGATGCAGGCACATAAAATAAATTACGTTAGTAATTTTAAAATTATGATCACTATATAGGTACTTTTTATAATAGATAATGATAATACGTTTATTTATTTTAGTATTATCATTAATTAATTCTAAAATGTGTAGCTCTTCGATTGATGGATTTTCTGGACATCAGGTCACGGATCATTAATTTTTTCAGACATGTATTAGTTTTTGTGTATAAAAATGTTACAATATTTGTCACGGCTAACCTCAGACCAATTTTTACGAAATTTAGCACGGATATGTAATTTTGTCCAACATAAAAAAGCAATTTTTACTTCAATTGATAAAAATAGAAAAAGTACGCTAACGGCTACCGCAACTGCAAAGCAAAACTGAAACGCGCGGCCGCGTCAGCTGGACAATTATAAAAGCGTTATTTTAGTGGTCCGTGCGAAGCAATAGCGCTCAATACATTTGCATAGCGCCAGTCCCATTTCTTGGAATGGCTCTCGTCTTGCACCGTGACTACACCGACTAATGCTGTGCATTACACGCTATGGTGATGCCCGGCTGCACTAGAAACACTCCCCCAACGTTTTAATAACGAAGAGTAAACTTACACGAAACTACCTTCGATAGAAACTCATTCGGGTGTTTCACTTTAACAATGACGTACTTCAGAGTATTGAAGAATCATTGTATGTGATACAAGTGTGACAATGTGTCTTTGTGCGTGTATGTAAATGTATAATTTATTACCTAATTAGATTAACTGCAAGTTTTTACCAAATGACGAATGTAACTACAAAAAGGAGAAGATAAAACGGATTTAAAGGTGTTTCTTGACACTTTACGTCCTTTTACTCTGTTCTCTTTATTTTAGTAGCGTCGGGACTCTTTATTTTGAGTTTACAAAGTAACAGAATCTATATAAATGTGTTTTTTTACCACATTTATAGGAGTCGTTTGCAACATGGCAACACCAGGCTGGCATAAGAGCTAATGAGTGTAAAGTACCGGCCAAGTAACACGATGTGTGCTGCTTCGGAGCAGCGTAGGCAGGGCAAAGGCCTCCTCTAATGAGAGCGGGCTGTGGCGGACCGGCGACGTCTAATTGGATTAATGTTTGAACTCTGGCGACGACACGCGAGCGTTCGACATTTAACTGCGAACATTTAAATGGTTCCAGCGTGGTATACGACCCCGACCGTTCGCAGACAACGACTCGAAGACTTAATGAACTATAAACTACCGCGGGTATCTAGGAAATCGTAGAATTATTTTTAACACCAACGTAACTTATCTGAACTATAGATCGTTAAAGCGTTTGACATTATTTTCCGAGGCTCAGTTAATAGTTGAAGTTCACTTTTCAAAGTGTTCTATTTTATCTGCAAATGCGGCTTGACTTTTATGTCAGTGTTGAACATGTAATAATGGTCCATTGGTGTAATTGTGTGGATTTTCTTGGGCGTCGGTAGTCGTAAAAAAGGCTCCGGTTGCTCGTTTGCCCCCTATGCTATAAAAATGTAATCAACTAATAATGGATCTTAGTATCAATGTTAATTTTCTAAGATTGCTATTGAAAATTTTACCCATTTCACATCAAAAGTTGTACTTGCTGATGAAATAGCGCACTTCGAATGTAACGATCTCAATTTGAGTGGATTTATCATAAGACAGCGCGTCTACTGTAAAGTGTCTACTTACAGAGCCCTGCTGCGTATCTACACACTCCACTCGATCTCCTCACAGCATAATAGTTTAATATAGCTTACAATTTTTCTTTTCAAATAGGTTATTTAATTTCGAAAGAATTTTGCAATTCGGACCCGTAGATCCTGTGAATAGCGCGTTCTACCAAACAAATTTACTCTGCAGCTTAACAATATTAGTATTGATAAGCAGATCATTTTATTGCTATGCGGTGAAGTGGTGGCGGCCGCGGTGCAGATCTGATGTTATTGCGTCTATGAATTATCGCCGTAGCGGCGCGGCGCGGCGCAAGCGATGGGTAGCGAGCGCGACACGCACCGTGCGGCGCACACCACATTCGTCACTATTGCACATTTAACATTATCTCCGATCTCGACGATAGTTTAAGTTGCATAACAATGAAAGCGGCCGACTTCCATCTGAAACACTGAGCAAAATGCAACAGTACATAACGCAGCCAGTCCTGTCTTAAGAGCAAAAGAGGTACGCCTCTTGAAATATAAAATTAGAGTGGGTCTTCTAACCAACGTCATCATCAGAACATATTCTGTGTTTATTAACATATTCTAACTGATGCCTATAAGTTGATCTTTCAATGACATAAGTAGAACTAGTTGAATATATCCATTAAGTTCTTATTGCACGTTCAAGCAAACCATACTTGAGCATATGTCATTTTAGTGAATACGCGCATATTCGCTGCATCGCGATCTTGCGGCTCATACGTGCAATTTCGAGCGCGAGCGCTTAAATCACACGCACGTGAAACGTTTATACGCCGCCTAGGCGTACACGCCACGTCGCGCGCCGCCCCCGTCCTGAAATACACCTAGCGATGCCACATTTACGGTCGCTATTTGTTGTACAGCCGTCGAGGTGTGGGCAATGACAAGAAATGGATGGGAGGTGTTAGTATTACAGTTCGGCGGTAAATCCAGGCGTGATGCACTGCCGCCGGCCGGCGAGCGATCTATTACTGCGCCTGCGCATAATGCGGGATACTCGTGAGCGCGCTGCAGCGCTGGTAGCCGAGATTTATGTCGGGCCGCATCGCGCCCAGTTTTATATTCGCACCAAGTGGCGCGATTCAGCTTAATGGTGATAAATAGAGCCGCGCGCTAACTGTACATTTGCTTGTTTTAGCGATCGACTCGGAGAAGGTGAGAGTTGCTGACTGATGAATGGGAGTGTTCCAAGGCGGAGCATTTCAACTATATCTCTGTCACACCGTCGGACAGAACGTGTCAACAGTCTAGTAACGACCAATAGCATGGTCAGGCTTTGTTCGTCGAGTGATGGCTTCTATCAACTACTCGCCTCCAATCTTCACTGGCTACTGTCCCAAGAGCACCTCTCTTAATAATTTGTGTCGATATGAGTGCAGTTGTGCTAATGATAAGTACTGAACAGACGGATGCATTAATTAACATTTAGCGGAGTGGTCCTCAATTCCAAGTGAGCTGCTTGTAACTATAGTCGTTAGTTACGGTTTAAAGTTATTCTAACCGCACCGGGCCTCTCTTAAACTGTATTATTATATGAAAAAACAACGCATATTAAATGCGCTTCGACGCAGACCGCAACGCTGCGGTCGCTACTTCCCAGGCAACGCCCCAGCGCAAGTTATAGCTAATCATTACATTAAACATCTGATCTTGTCAATATTGCGGCCCACACTTTCCTGGGCATGTACCGTCACCGCCATTCCTCACCGCACAACTCCATCAAGCGACTGGAACTGGGAGTGGTCAGACATCCAGTAAATCACGCTGATCCTATAAATACATCATGTAGCAATCTATACTACATTTTTATTAGAGCCCACAAACCATTGAAGTCGCGTAGTTGGTAAATTAATTTAAATGAATCTATAACTGTTATGTTGTTGTATGACAATTTTGTGGTAAAATATTAATAAAATAACGAACTCACTAAAGATAACATAAATTTCTTTGTAACGGGCTTGGCCTACCAGTTGTTCCCACCGCTGCCACTGGTCTGTCGCCAGGATCCACAGCGGCATGCACTATGGCCCTTTGATAAGATCGCAGGGAGCCCGAGGGAAAGGTTACAACTGTCAACCAACTGTCAACATCGAATTTAATTACAAGGATATAACAGAAGTTCGAAGTCATTCTAAGTATATTTATGGAGAAACAACTGTGGTTTCAGAAATTATAGCAGATATCACAAGATTACTGTAAAAGGGTACAAGCTAGTAACTGCCGGTACATAGACTTGTAAGCGGTAGCGCCATGCTGCATGTCAGCTGAAGCCTGCATAGCCGGGGAGGTACCTATTTCTCACATGTTAAAGGTAGATACGATTTGGAATTTCGAGCGGTTGGAGAGTAGCCGGTGGCCCGCTGTAGGAGAGTAGGAAAAGAGGGCAACATGATAATTATACAGATGTTATTTATACAGATTTTGGATGGTACGTACT
>JAFELO010001470.1:788617-805349 GCA_017140195.1 Eumaeus atala
ATAAAGCTCATCATCATCATTAGTAGCCCTTATCAATCCACTGTTGGTCTCTTACAATAAACGCCAAGAACACCGATCTCGTACTACTCGCATTCGTCGCGGGCCGTCTACTGCACGGTGAGCGTCTTCCCATCTGGTGAATGGTCTACCAACACTTCGCCTCCCTTACGCGGCCTCCTAAAGCTCAGCTTACTTTATTTATTAGGTTAAATCACAGTATGTTTTATAAATTAATAAAATTTGTTATTGAAATAAATAAAATATACATGAGAATATGATTTATGACCTTAATTCTCACGCCAAACCTCCATTTCTAATCGTCCGCTATGGCGACGGATCTGTCAAGCTCTGTGCGCGAGTGACGTTCAATTACAGCTGCAGACGCCTGCTAATGCATCGCAAGCACTGACCTCAATATCTATGGACTGCTGACCCTAAATATCGTAACACCACATGGATCGTAATAGCCGGTATAGCTAATATATGGATTAATGACGGCCAACATTCTGATTCCTGATAGTTCATAGTTCCCAATTAAGTCAACACTCGACAGCTTGATGCATGCGCTTACTTTAGTCGTTTAGACAATATGCGGAGGTAACGCAAGTCTCCAACTTTTACGCCATATTTTTTATCTTTTTATATCAGCTATCCATATGTATTATGTATATTACTGAGATCAGTGATCAGCCTTGCGTCTGTCTGTATTTACGGTAATTTAATGCTCATTTATGTCCAGAGCTCGCACGCTGAGCCTTCAGGCCGCGTTCGCATAAGAGCTTTTAAACTTGTGCTGAAAAGCGTTCACGGTTTGATGGAGACTCTTGTTGACGGCACTGACGCTGACGCTGACACGGTTTGATGGAGGCCAAGACCCATTTTGGATTTAAGTAAATGAACAGCGCTGTGATGGGCCATACCTACAGTTGTTTGTGTGCCCCTCTTTCCCTCCAATGGGGCACCGGGAACCAAGGAACGGCATGTGACACGAGAGCATAGCTGTCACCTTTGAGTGCGAGGTTGTCCCTGGCGAATTTACCTGCAATACAGCACCTCTTACAACGAAGAACGACCCTACCTCAATATGAAATGCAAATAATGCAACTGAATGGGTTTGGATCAAACCGTTCGTTCGGCCAGGAAGGGAACCGTTATATCACATCTGTCATCTCAGTCCATCTGTAACCATGGTTGCCGTAAAGCTTCCGAAACGTCGGGCTACATAAATAATTTAATAAAACCGTTAAGTAGTTTTATTGTAAGAACAATAATCAATACAAGAAAGGAAAAATATAGTTAGTTATTACAGAGACATACACAAAAACAGCAAGTACATCTATGCAAAAAGAAAAAAAATAATAAATTGAATACTCTTCAGGTGGCAGCACATTTCACAAAAAGGTGAAACCTCGGTTAAAGTAAGGACCAACAGTCCCAACACAAATTTTCAGGTTCACCATTTTCAGAATTTCTCCCGTTTTGGCGGCATGGAGGGGTAAAACTACAGTTGACAAATTAAGAATTAAAAAATTAAAACATACAGATTTGTCTGATTATGTGCTAATATGTTCACTTATAATATTTTCATTCATACATAATTCTAAAAAGCTTTACCTATACAAAATATACGTATTTTTTCCTATACAAAATCATACTCATATATAACGTTTGGATAATACAGATAACCAGAGTAGTCAGTTTTATAAATATTAGTAAAGGATATAGATGCTTCTGTTTGATACTTTAGTAAGAGGTAGTGACACGCTGCGTAGCAACCGAACTAGGCCAAACCGACGTGGAGGTCTGTCTATCTGTCACACTATCTATCTGTCACATTATACTGCCATAAATGGCAGCTATGCCGCGTTTTATGCGGTTTTGAGCTTCTGGAGATTCATTTGTGGGGCAGACGGAAGGAGGGAAACACGTTTAACAATTACGCGGATCAATGTTTTTTTTTACACCATAAGGGGGCGAACGAGAAATCGGAGCCTATTAATGACTACCGAAGCCCATGGACATTTGCTTGATTGTTATGCAGGTGCGTTGCCCTCCTATCACCACCCCCCAATGGGCCATCGGCTACTTACAAAGGTAGTCACTTTACGCCGGTATCAATTGAGCGAGAGATACCACCCCGCTCGTACCGGCCCAATTCCTGAGGATGTAGTGTCAAGCACTATGCATGACACTACCTCCTCCCATGCAGCATATACCTCTTGCTAAAAATCACATCGGTGTTATTCAAAAGACTCCGACTGCGTTTGCCCCCTGTTATTAAAAAAACCACTAGTCGATAGCTGTGTATATGTTTATTAAGCGTGCTGTCTCATTTGATACTGTTTAACTCTTCGCTATGACGTGGATTCACCGGGGCAGCCGCAGCCGTCGCGACCCCCGCTGAGCGCACACGGCGGATGCGTGTCTGTGTGTCTGTGTGTGCCGTTGTGTACGCGCCGCCGCCGCTCGGTTTGCCAACGATGAGTTGTGCGCGATACAGATCTGCGGCTACATGACGAAACATGTCAAAATAAATGTTAGATCGGTCACATGGAACACAACCACCACACACACATACACGTGTGTAGTACACATAGCACACTAATATCCGACCTACTGAAATATCTATGTCGATGGCAACTGTGAATCATAAAATCTAGTGTGGACATAGATTTAGTTAAGTGCCGTGACTGATAAGTAGGTACAGGACGTTGAGAAACAAAATCAGAAGAAACTTTGAAACCCGTGGGCGTGTGTAAGTAGGTAGGTCGGGTACCGCACTCCTTGATTCAGGTGAGAGAAGGGGCATGCTTCGTCTTCATGAAGTTTCTAATGGCATAGCCAATGACACACGAAGTTTTTGTCGTCTATAATGTATAGATTTGTCTATTGTGGTCTGTATGGTTTCGTCTAACAGAGGCCACATTTTTTATTCGAGCGACAAACGATGTTGTTGAGGTAGTTTTACTGCAGACGTATTCACTGCCATTTCGATATGCAACTTATATGTCAATCCAGTATAAACAGAGCGAAGAAATGGTCGGGTGATACCATCCGCCCGTGGTGGAAGTGGGGGACGGTTCGCCCTAGTTATTATAGCGCAATGACCTCTTCCAGCCCCCACGACAACGGAAGGCCAACTTTAGTGCCGCGGATGAGCTATCCTCCTCGTTAGAGAGGGGGACTTTACCTAATCTTAAGTAACTATCGTGATGCATTCTTACCATCTGCGGGAAAGGAGGGGGTTTCCCTATCGACCATAGTCTCCTACACTGGTGCCCGATGTGCCTTATTGTAACCGATGAACCTGTTCTGTATACTTCCGTGAGCATAGACCAGTCAGAAAAGGGTCGGTTGATCTACTAGAGTCTAAAAGACATACAACCACAGATTACGTGGTTCCGGGTTCGAGTGTCTTGTCGGATGATTTTTCAATTTCCCTTCATCGTCACAACGTCAACAGAATCAGAACGTCACAGGGGAATATCTCTATTCCCCTGTTACGATCGGCGATCATATTATAGTGAATCAGTGCATTCTCGTGCACTGATTCACTATAACATGACCCGCGCACATGGCTAGTCTCTATCTCTATTGTGAACGAAGTCTGCAGCAAAACTGTTATTAGTGTGCCGCGCTGAAGGTTACACTCGGAATTATGAATTTGATAATTGATAATAACATTCAAATAAAAGTAATGAGCGGTTCCCACGGGCGCGGCCGCTGCGTCATGCGCGCTAATGGGCACAGTCCCCAGCGCCCCGCCAGTGCTCGCTCTCCAGCACCCCGGAGTACCAGCGGGCTTGGGACAACGGGACGTGGCATTAATGTGGTCCTCGTTAGCTGTAGTCTTAAAACGTTGATCTTCACACCATCGTTGTTTGTGAATTGTCACTGTTAATAATAAAACTTTATTATAAGCTGTATGTATTTGAGCGAGAATATCGTATCGCCGTCTTCTTAGTCTAGATTTTGAATATGACTCCTGAATCAGACCACATTAAAATTGAATACTTATCTTAATTATAAACTGAACGGGATGAAGTGAAAGCTATTTATGTAGAATAAAAGGAAAACGGCGGAATCGGGTAAAAATAACTTAGGTGATAAAAAAAGTTGCTCAAAGCTCTGGTGAAGTACTCACCAGGGCTTTAAGCAACTCTGATGTCTATGACTCTTATAAATTACTATGTTCATTGTAAAAGGTAGCTATTGCTGTACAGTCTAATTGGGTCGGTACAGCCGGGGACGTGCGGCGTCACTGCAAAATTACAACTATGCTGTCGCGTGTCGCGTGGGGTGCGAGTATCTAGTAGCAGGGGAAGATGTCTGCATAGTCCCTATGTGAATGTCTACGAGCGAGGGTAGTCGCCAAAAGATTGATGTTGCGCGTTTTCCCCTTTATACTACAAAAAATGACGCGCTTGGCATTTAGGTTCCATATATACATATATCTCCTCGCCTAAAGTATTTCTGAGACGAAATGGTCCATACGTCCTCGGCAAATGATTGCGCTTTTCTATTCACACTTCAACAGAACATACGATCATCGGTTATGGGTCAGTAACAATAAAAAGTGAGATGCATCCGTGTTGTCTATGATTAAATTGTGAGGCGCTGTGAGATCGCGGCGCGTCCGCAATTATATCATTAAATCTGGGGCGGGCTGATGCGCTCCACTTGTGTCCGTCTGCGTGCGCTCACCGCAACCGAGATGCTTCAAAACACCATTAAACACACTGTCAAACTATCCAGAGAACACAAACCAAATTCCATAACAATATGAAATTTTATGTGGAAGAGTATAATCATCCGCTTTTATTGTAGGACCCAAGTATCAAGTGACTAAACGTCTTGGTGTTCATTACTAGAGGTCATCGATAATGGCATTGATAGTAAAAAAATTCAATCTATTTCATATGTTAGCTCGAACTACGAATTAATGGCACCAGTGCAAAGTGGAACTACCCGAAATGTGGTAGCGTGACGGGTAAACATGGCTAATGGTGGGCCTCTGCCGCAGAGGAGCAATTAGCGGTGCCGCCAGCTCACGTGCTGCCAGCGGGAGCGTACGGGACCGGAGATCGATTACACGTCTGCGCTTTCATATTGTAATTAGTCGCTGAGACCTGGGTCGAGACCGCAGTGAATCTCGTTGGGGAACGGTCGAGTCAACAGACTTCCGTAACGATATACACGAAAAGTCTTCAGCCATTACATCACATTCTAAGTATGTTTCATGGCCATTAAGCCTGGGCCCCCATATCTGATTTTTTTTTCGGATTATGGATTCGAAATATCAATGGGGACACCACATGTTACAATTTACTTATTCATGTTATCCATAAGCCCATTCTAAGTGATTATTAATTTGAATTTATTAAGCATGGATGTATAGAACAGACAGACGATAATAATTAAAATTCGTACAACTCGCTACTGGAGGTTGGAATAATTAGGTATGTACTTCTTTGTAGCTAGTATCAAATACCCACTAAAACACCACGAGTGCCATTAGTGCCGCCATTCTTGAGGTTCTCCGGGAACCACAAACCATCAGGATACCTTGACGGCTAATCAGTCTGCTGAGAGCGGTCCCCTAGGGGACAGATTGGCTTTAGTCTGTCATTGATACCACCTCCACAGAGGTGTTATCCCGCACCACAGGAAAACTCGACCAACTTTGTAATAGTGCAAAGGGGCGAGGCTCTCATCCTCGCCCTTTGCCTTCACCCCGCTCTTTAGTTCCCTCTTCTTATAAGGGAGGTACACGGAGAAGCCCTAGGTTCAATTAGCTTCACCCAAGGTTCACACCAAGTTACTGAGCTTATGATAGCCCTATAATCAGCCTGCTCTGTTACTATAAAAAGATTAGGGTGTACAAGTTGAACAAATTTGTGGATCTCAATTGAGCTGCGGCATCAGGCGTGACCCGAAGAGCAGCCGGTAAGTTCGTGACCAACCTCGGATAGTTCCGCAGGTACCAGCGCGGATCTAGTCATAGATGTTGTACTGCAAGTTCGTGAGCCACTTACTATAGTTAATGAACTGTGGCATTACAAAAGATTTCAACAAAAGTATCCCTGAATTAGATTATAGTTTTTGATCAAATATCACTATGAAAGGTATCTACGACACCTCTGGTGTTGCGGATGTCTGTAGACTTTGGTCATCACTTACCATCACATGCAACTGCTCGTTGGCTTGCACAAATAAATAATTATCACAGACAACACGACACGTACTTGTCGTAACCTCACACTGTCACTCCCAGATTCCACCCAGCGAGACAAAAAAGATTTGAGAGGATATCGGTTAAAATTTTTGTCCAATGTTTCGCTCTTCGTCACTGTAAGTTCTAAGCGGAGTGATATTATCTACAACAACTAATCTGCTAAGCTGCCTGTGGAGATTCTACGCGGGTTCGCTGCCGGGAAGCCCGTTCCCAAGTCAGTGCAGTTATATAATAAATATTATTATTTCCCAGTAGCCGCATAACCGTCGCAAAAAGTGATCCGTCAGCGATGCTGCGCCGGGCACCTCTGACACATAAATAGTTGCAGCGCCCGCATTGCCCCGATCGATGATCGGTTCTCACAATGTCGTACAGGAAACCGTCGCATTGCATTATGAGCAATAATGTGCAATAATGCGCAATAACGCGCAGGAACATATATTTTATCAATTGAACGATATTCACAAAAAGCCTCATAAGTAATTCAACAGTGTTTATAATTAATGATAGATGCAACGGACTGACGTCAGAGATGTTAGACGTCTCGTCCATTCCAGTGATCTAAAATGTAATAATAATAATAGATGATTTCGGCGACAGCGGCCATCTCTATAGAGACTAGTCAACCGCACAGGGCATGTCATAGTGTACAAGTGTGTGTGCAGGCACGAGTGCACTCCCTCTCAATCATTCCCCTATTATGGTGCGACGGCAGTGATACCTATTAATGGGAAAACACAAAAAGATGGTATTTTTTTTTATATAGAATAGGGGTCAAAGGAGTAACCGGAGCCTTTTTACGACTATCGAAGCCCATGAACATTCTCATAATTACTATGCATATGCGTTGCACTCCAATACCTCCCCCTCCCCCCAATACACCATAATATAATACTCGAAAATATCAACGCCGCCACACATACCCAAAGAAATAAATTGAACGTTATGGCGCATGCTTCAAACTGTCGAGCATTGACGTTTGAAATCTATGAACTGTCAGAATGTTAGCAGTACTCGATATTATTACTCGCATTAGGCGATATTTTAGTTACACACATATGTGTTGTGGTAACGTTGATCTCTGTCTGATCAGATACTATCAATGGTGATCTGAGGTATCAGCAGTACATTACATTCATGTCAATGGTTCCTTAATATTATGCACCCAGGTTAACGGACAAGTTTAAAATCGCTCATTTTATTTTAATTGATTCCTAAAATAGGACAAAAACGTGTCAATTAAATTTGTTTACAAATACTTCCTAGGAAATCTTTAACCTTTCCTAAACATCAAGCGGAAATGTCTATTCAAGATATCATTGCATTAGCAATTTATTTTTATATCGTGATATTGAATAAAAAAATATATATAAATTTAAATAAAAAAAAAAAAAAAGAAATTAACGAATATGTCTGCGGGCAGTCAATACAATTATGAAGGTATAACTTTTATAAGGAAGACGACAGGAGAATTAGGTAAAGTTGGGCAGCACCAATGCAATTTGATCACATTTTCGCGTCGCCTATAGAGCAAGCTTGAAAACAAGTCTCCATGTGTGCTCCGCGCTGATCTACGTGGTCGAAACGTGGCTTGTAAGTTCAGGACACTACACCCAAGTCTGCCGTAGCTGAACGAGCTTTTGAACGTCCTATATTAGGTGTTCGATAGGATTCGTAATGAACTCATACTTCAGAGAAGTGGAGGAAAAGGCGCGCTATCACGAGTGTGGCGCTGATGATTCCTGTTAGGGGTCAAACACACTCCTCCGAGATTGCTCTGTCCATGTGTGAAAATCGCATGAGAATCCGTTCATTACATTAAAAAATAAAACGATCACATACAGACCGACGCGCGCGGCGATGTTTGTAGAGTTTCAAATTAATAACACCGGCCGGAATAACAGGGGTAAAACACGTTTTATTATTTATAATATTGTTGTGAATTAATATTTATTTTAATCTTGTAAATTTTAGAGTAGGACTAAATGAGATGAATTGTTACAATTGAATATTGATTTCGATCATGCCCTTAGCAGGAACAACGGGGTTATCGTTAAATGCTTTATAAGGAAAGGCTGGGTATATATCAAACTTCGTAAACTAGATATTTTAAGTTCTCGACAATCGTATTGATGTCCATTCACCATCGGTATATCTGCTACATATAAATACCGGTATTTCTTTAATGTATTTTAATAGTTTATATGAGGAAACGAACAGTAAGAAACTTCGATAGCTACCGACAACCATGGACATGCCCATAATTAGAGATGATTTGTCTCCCTTACCATTTCCCCTTCAATCGAACACCGGCAACTCACAAACCGCAGGAAACTCGACAGCATTGCTGACATTTTGGTGGGCGAGAGATGGCGCATGTCGCCCCAATTGAATTGCGTGTCTACAGTTACATCATGCCGCTACCTCTTATTAAATAGACACAACGAAAATGTAATTTTTTAATTGCTAAAAGTCATCTTACGAGCCAGGCACGTATTGCTGTATGTATTGTATTAATTTGCTATGGTATTTGAAGGCGTCGTTGGCTTAGGCGGAGGTTAATGGACTTGTCAAATTGAAAGAAGTAACACAGACGTGACGGTCATTAGCCGCAGCTATGCGAGTAAGTTGGCTAAATCATATAAATTAAATTCGTTCTGTGATTTAAAAAAAAACTGTTTGTATAGTTGGCTCACATAATACCGCCGTAAAGTGACTGACTCCAGTGTGGCGTTTCGTGCGGTTCGTGAGTAGCCGGTGGCCCATTACAGTGTGGGGGAGGGCAACGCATCGGCGTAGTAATTATGTGGATGTTATCATGATGTCATAAAAAGGCTCCGAATGCTCGATTGCCCCTCCCCCATTCTATAAAAAAATATAGTTGGAGGTAGTGCCATGCTGCATTGCAGCGAAATTGTGCCAGCACGATCGGGAAGGTACCTCTCAATCACGTGATACCGACACCGGTAAGGTGACAGCGATGCTGTCGCGTTGCGTGCGGTTTATGAGTATCTGGTGGCCCAGTGGAGAGGAGGAAAAAGAGAGCTACGCATCTGCATGACAACAACAATACCAGTCCAGAGGCGTCGGCAGTCGTTAAAAGGCTTCGATCGATCGTTTGCCCAACCTATATATTAAAAAAGTTTATTTTCAAGTACACTTACTTACACTTAAACAAACATTAGAAAAATTCTATATGTTTGTGACGCCTGGAACTTTCACCGAAAGATTTGGTCGGTTATGGAGCAAGACACAGACAGACAAATTCTGTTCTTGAAACTAAAAACCGGGGCGGACAGCTAGTTTATGATAAATGTAACCTTACATCAAATTATATAAGACAAAAAACTTTGCTTAAAAAATTACTTTTATGTACCGGGTGTCACTGGCGTAATCGAGCTTTTTAAGTCGACACATTAAAAATATACTCTTGTGTAATCAATGTAATTGTTTTATCAAAACGTATCTAAGATAAACCTTCATACGCTGAAATACTTTTAGCCGTTCAGTTTTTAGCAGTGGACATAGAAATCTACATACATACATACATAGGTTATAAAAAACATAGTCGTTTTTGTAACGCAGTCGGGTTTTCGCAGCCGCGGCGCATATCGGCCGATCTGTATGCGCGCAGTAATGGCGCTGTGTCATATTAATAAAACATCCTCGGTTCGATTCCCGGCCGATGCATCTGGTTTTTGCGCTGCGCGCGAGAGGACATCTGGATGAATTATTTATATGATGTGGGTAACAGCAATAAACATTGTATTCAAATGCGCTGCGATACCGTTCATTAACTAATAACAAATATTCAGCTGGTAGTCGCAAACTAGTTTAATGGTGTTTTGGATCAGATTTATGCGATATCACCATAACGGATAGCTACTAGGAGGTAAGTTAGTAAGTGTTATGCTACATTGCAGCGGAATAGGGCCGCAGGAGGTAGTGCCGAGTTACTACATCCTCCTATGCAACGGAATAGGGCCGGCACGACCGGGGAGGTACCTCTCGCTCAATTGATACCGCCGTAAAGTGACACCTACGGTGTCGCGTTTCATGCTGTTTGTGAGTAGCCGGTGGACCATTTGGGGGGGGGGTGAAAAGGAGGGCAACGCTTCGGCATTATTATGATGATGTTCATGGGCGTTGGTAGCCATTGAAAGGCTCCGGTTGCTCCTTTGCCCCCTATGCTACAACAAAATACTACGCCGGGCAGCTATGTGTTATAACTCAAAAAAACCTATCTCATCCACCCACGATTAGCCAAGGTACGGAACTATCTATCCTAAATCTATAAAAGTATTATATTATATTATATTATATTATATTACATTACATTACATTATATTATATTATATTATATTATATTATTTTATATTATATTATATTATATTATATTATATTATATTATATTTATATTATATTATATTATATTATATTATATTACGCCAAAGACCACACTGGAAGTGTTGAGTGTTGAGTCACAAGTTGAGAGAAATGTAATGCGTGACAGTATTCGTAGTGATACGGGACTAGTTTCTTATGATGGTCTCGTAGACAACTGGTACTGTAAGTTTAAGGTATAGATACCTGCAGTATTTGAGGTCCGAAAAATACAAGCAATGTCGCGGGCTGTAATAATAATTATCGTATACAAATATGAAGTGATCGCTATACCGTAACAAAAACACAGCGGAACAACATTCGGCGCGATACCGTTAGTGTATGACACGAGAACCATCTCAGCGAGCGCTCGTCAAGATCAATATTAGCAGAGAGCGCCGGCGTAAGCGGCCAGAGAGAGCTCAAGTGTGGTGCGACCACTGATCTCTACAACGCTGGGTAGCTAATTGGTGAACTCTGTGACAGGGGACAGAATGATTCCTGGCGGAGGTTCTTGCCGCGAGCTACTTCTATGTGTCGGATAGGAGGGCTCTCGACTTGAACCCCACGTGTGACGAGATCCTGCGGGCCTGCCGGTTAGGGCATGTGCCGTTAATGCAGAGGTGGGGGAAAGACCTAGCGCGACAGCCGTACGACACAGATATAACAGTTGCCTTGCACCCGGTCCTCGAACGGTGGATTCGCCGTAGGCGCAGACCCCTCACCTTCCGTCTGACGCAGATGCTCAGTGGGCACGATTGCTTCGGTTTCGGAGTATCTGTGACGGAAAGCCCACAGCGAGACGACGACTCATTATCACGATTCTGACGCAGCGGTGGACCCGGCTCAGCACACGTTCGAGGTGTGTCACGATCTGACATCAGTTGTCGGAGGGGACTTCTCAAAGACGAGCATCATCGTAGCGATGCTCAGCAGCAACGAGCCTTACAAGTCGATGGCTTCCTTCATCGAGACAATCATGTCCCAGAAAGAAGACGAGACTGAAAGCTGCCGACGCGGCCTCCCCCCGCCGATGACGAGATGACGAATGGGGGTACCATTAAGGCGAAGTAGGCCCCATGTGCAGCGGCTCCAGTAGTGCCGTTGTGTTCCGTGTCGGACCGGGTTGGAAACTCAGCCCATAACATCAAGACAGGGCGTCGTGGGGACTGATCATAGCGTAGCAAGACAGTCCCCGAGGAGGTGACTTCTGGCCTTTTCGCCGAGACCAGCCTGTCGCTGAAGGGATCCCTTTGCCTCAAGATCCAGGACTTTCCATTAACGTATCATGTGTAAATGCATGCCCCTTCGTCACAAAAAAAGAAAAGGTGACAGAATGATCCAGTGAGTGACTGCCACCAGACACACGTTCTCAACCGCGTCACGGGAATTACCAGGTAAGTTTTGGAACATTCTATAATATACCAAATGAAATACACTCTCATCCAAACAGAGGATTTAGGAGTCAGGACTCCCAAGAACAATTTAGGGGCATTGAACCCACTATTGATATATATGGAACAATTTTAATTATAAGACATTTGTTCAATTTGTCTTTTCGTTCGTATACTGAGTCGCTTAATATTACCAATCTGATCCCATATTTTTGCAAATTGTCCTATACATATGAGCTATCCACACAGCGGAGATCAGTGGAATGTGACCGTGGGACGGCGCGCAGGTTTAGCAGACGTCTGTTATATGTATCAATAGTGAGATGTAACGTGTTACCGATAGCTGACTGGGCCGCCTGTGTACCTGCTTGTTACATTTCTTATTGTAATGAAGACTAGTGTAAATAAAACAGTGTCATAGATGTATTGTAGCAGAATCAGTCTGGTACGACCTGGGAGGTACTTTTCGTGATGCTGCTATGAGTTTGGTATGGTTTGAGAGCAACGCATCTGCATAAGCACATATTAATCATGCGGATGTTAATACATCCGCATGATTAATCATCCACATGTATTAACATGTGCACCGGTAGCCATCAAACAGAAATAGAAAAACTTTATTCTTATACAATGACACAAATATTTTAAATATTCACTGAACCTAAATAACATTAACAAGACATACACAAACACAACCACTTAAAGTTAAAAGAAATTAAAGACTAACTTGATTAGATATTAATGAGATATAGTGTAGATTAACGTGCGATTGGAACATGGATTCACAGAATGCATGCACAACAGTGCAACACAACTCCTGAAAAGGAAGCTCAGTTGACAAAGGCTATCCAATGAGGTAGTCGCCTGTGGCCCTGATATTCTGTGGCCAAAAGAAATAATAAAATAAAAAAATACAAATACATAATACGTTTCTCATATGTGTCCCTCCTTCAAATACATAATACATTTCTCATATGTGTCCCTCCTTCAAATACATAATAAATTTCTCATATGTGTCCCTCCTTCAAATACATAATACATTTCTCATATGTGTCCCTCCTTCCAATGCTATAAAATGGATTGTATTGTATGTCTACTTGAGCACCAAAACCGCCTGCGTCGCATTTCGTGCCGTTTCCGGTGGTTCCATTGGATGGAAACCGGATATTAACGCATTTGTGTAACAATAACGCAGACGTCTAATGCCGACCACGCGCTTGTCCCCTGATACTATAAAAAAAAAACCTTCAACAGATGGCGACGATGAAATCTGAAAGTTGTTTTGTATGATTAAGCCGGTGATCCATCGTCGGTAATAACGAACTCAAACTTAGTTAAGCGCACTTCTCACATAACTGACGAAGACTAATTGAGGAGATGCAGTCGCCACACGGGCCCGACTGCTGCCATTCATTACCCGGCGAGAAGTCTCCGCTATTGTCTCTTTGTGTTATGATGGTAATGGCGCGGATTACCGTCGATCACGTCGGCGAGATGCGATTTAAACTCATTACACAAAGGAGGCTATTTGTTTAGCCGTCGGACTCTCCTCACAGATTACCAACACTGTAATGGAATAAACACACGCTTGTTGTTGTATGGGCCGCTGTTTATACTGAGGAAATAAAAACATTCGTCGCAGAGCGGCTTTGCGTTCAGATGCCTTATTGACTCTCGTTATATTTATTACCCGAGTTGGTATTGTACTTGAATCATATGAATAGCTCAAATGCTTCTACATCCTACACGTAAATTTAGGAATATTATGAATTATAATGAAGCAAATATGTAACTAGACGGTAAAATGATTTAAATAAAACTGTATGTTTTATCATTTCTTTCAGTTTCCGTATTATTCTAATAAAAAAGAATCTAGTACTATATATAGAAAAAGAAATATATTACAATAGAATATGCATTACACATAAGTATAATACATATTCTATTGTACATAACAATTTTACAAAAGTGACATTAGATGTCACTTATGTAAAATTGTCTCGAGTCATCAGACTCGACTCTGAGAGGGACCGCTGAGCTTGTTTCGCCGATTCTTCTCAGGTCAGGTCGGATCACTTCAGGTAAGCTTGACCCTCCCCACTATGTTTCCACCACAACCAAGGCTCATTAGCCGTGGTGTGACCCAAGAATAAGCCAATTGGACCGAGGGGGGTGCGCTTTGTACCCGTCTTATATGAAGAGGGGACGTAAGACCCTGGTCTTACGTCCCCTCTTCATATAAGACGGTCCCCTCTTCATATAAGCTCCTGAGCTTGAGCGTACTGGGCAAGGGACGAGGATGAGAACCTCACCCCTTTGCACGGTCCTAAAGTTGTCGGGGATGTATTGTGGTGCGGGGCAACCCTCCTGTGGAGGACGACGCCTCCTCTTAGGGGATTGACTAGCAGTCGGAATGCCTTGATGTTTTTTTATACAATAGGGGCCAAACGAGAAATACAATAGGGGCCAAAAGAGAAATCGGAGCCTTTTGACGACCGCCTACGCCCATGATCATCCACATAATTATTATGCCGACACTGAACGTGTCACTTTACGGCGGTGTTATGTGAGCGAGAGGTACCTCCCCGGTCGTAATGGCCCAATTCCGACACATAGTAGGACATAGTGTCACTATGCATGGCACTACATCCTCCTACGTAGCATGGCACTACATCCTCCTACGTAGCATGGCACTACCTCTTCATAAAGTTGTGAAATAATTTGTGATTCTTGATTGATAGTTCCGGGGCATCCCACCAGACTGATGGCACTCGCGGCGGTTTTTCGGCATTACAATGTGCCGCGAGCCCCACACAGCACAGGACCTTACCGGGACCGATAAAAGCCCGCAAGTAAAAAAAAAAAACAAGAAAAAGTAAGTCAAACCTACCTAGGCTTTACTTATTTTGAATTATAAATGCGATAGTTTGTACGTATAAGAGATACGTACAAACTATCGCATTTATAATTAACGCAAACACCGCTGCGCCGATTGGGAAGAAATTTGAGAAAGCTGTGTTACAACTGTAATCATTCAAAACTATGCTCAAAAACGAAATACGATAGCTTTTGTTCCGGTTATAACTGCAGAATACAGCTAGTCGACTTCTTCACACTATTTGTGTTATGTGGATGCCTACCTTAATATTGACGATCGATAGCTCCTTGATTAAACTATTTCTTGGTATAAGAATCGATTTACTATATGCGTCTTTGAAAAAGTAAGAACATTCACAAGATGAATTGGATCTCCTAGTAGGTCTCCTAGTATGTGTTTTCTGAGGTCTGAGCTAGATTTAAACCGGTGACTGAGCTAGGTTTAATCGTAGGTGTTCAAAGGGTAATTTATAAAATTGTATTTTATATAAAAGCATTTTCATTGCAAGTTAAGTATATAAAACTAGCGACCCCGTTTGGCTTCGTCAATTTTGTTTTCTAAAAAAATACATTATCCTCGGGAATCGCTCTAGAAATGTGAGAACCGTATGAAAATCCATTCAGTAGATTTTCAAAAAATCGATCACACACAGTCAGCTTTTGGGGTTTTTGTTTTATAAGGTATAACAGTTGTCCCTCAGGTCATAATACATGAGCCATTCATCCACGTGAGCGCCGAGGCCACCCTTGTTACCGCGCGCGAGCTGCCTTGACCTCAGAGTCGAGGGATCATCATGCAGCCTCTCTGGCCATAACAATAACAGTTAAATTAAATATTATATAATCACAAACGTTCTCATATCGGGACGCATCTCTCCCATCTGCTGTAGTGTAGATCGGCCCCTCTGTCGACGTCGATGAAGTCTCGTACCGGCAGAGCATTCATATCAATCGGATGAGGCTGTATCGCTTCTCTTCGCTTCCACAGCATAAGTTCATCCGAAAAAAAAATACATAGAATAAGTAATTTCGTACTAAGTAAGACATATATTTCCGACGTCGTACTAGTTGTTTGATGTACTATGAACCTACAAAATCATGTCCTAGGCTAAGTTGATTTTCCGCACGATCTGTAACCTATCACGAGCATAAGACGTTGAACAAAAGTAGCTCACCTAAAAGGATAATAGCTTCAAACTTCAAATCTCGTACTGCTGAGAACATTAAACTAATGACATAATCAATATATAATATATACCCTGGCTCTAAATTGAAAAATAGTACACCCCGAATGCTTAGATATATCTTATTGTCATAATAACATTGATTAAAAAAATACAAGATATAACATTTCATGTTCAACTGTCGTTGTAAAGCATCCGTGATTGTGTATGAACATATTTTATTGCAATGTGAACCTAACGTGTATGATTTTAAATAGTTTTTTAATAGTAAAGACGTGCAAAGCTTCAACACATGTCCTTGAAACGTCAACCTTACGTACATGTGTTTAAGTTGTTTTTACAAATTACATAATTTGACAGTTGCAATATTTTATATTGACGATTTTGTGACGTTCACTGTATATCTTGGTATTTAGTCTAAGTATAATAATAATAATAACATCCTGATATCCGTGTTTCGGATCTATTAAACTAGCCAACTGCGCAGTTTCACAAGTGTTTGCGCAGACATAAGTACACTCTCCTCTGTTATCCAAATTTACCGATGGAACGACAGGCTGACACGACCGGCGAAAAAAATCAGACGCAGTACAGACAGATGAACATGTTTCGAAGGTACTGTTATTAGAAATTGAAAAATATCGTGAGGGTGTCCGAAC
>JAFELO010001470.1:805362-816007 GCA_017140195.1 Eumaeus atala
TACCTACACTACTTACTAATTTACTACCCTCGGTCACAGATCGGAGGGATGCATCCGAACATGAGTTTTTTTATAATAGCTAATTTAGCTCTTATTGTCATGGCCAGAGAGAGCTACGCCCGACTCTAACGTCGAAAACAGCTCGCGCAATGTGGCTAAAACTGCCTCCGGCTGACGTGTATAAGAATAGTGTGGTGTTCCATCTCAATGAAACCGCGGATTATTCATTTACGGTAAAAAAGTGTATAAACGATTTGGAAAGCAAGGTCTGCTGGGTCCCAGGGCGTCGTGACCGCGGCGGCCTCCAGCGCGCGTCTAGCTCGCCTAATTGATCGCCGCTTCGGTTTTTACAAGCGATGCCGTCGCTATTCAAATTGCGCCTCAATTGCTTTGCACAACGCATCGCAGATATCGCGGTATCTGACCGAAACACTTAACTCATGGATTACATAGTGTCTATATATTTACATTTATTTTAAGAGTTTATTCCTTAAAAACTATTGAACCTTACGAAAAATATATAATGAGGAGACTAAAAGTGTGTGTCGTGTTGACCCCATTTGTCTGTAATGCAACCATCAGGCCAGGCACTACCTATTATGAAATAATGAGTCGGCTCAGGAACATTTGGGCAAATTTTCTGACAAAATGTAGCTTTTCCTTCAGCTTGAGCAGCATAATACTATCTGCCTAATATACGGAGTCTAATCATTTACCTAACCATCTAAAAAAATGTACATTACATTGTTCAGGCGCAGAGAGAATCAAATGTTTAGAGGCAGAGCTATAACAAAATACCCGAGTATGTCGTACAAAAAATACACAATTGGAGCATAGACGTATCGGCTGGTCTGTTACACAACGTTGTAGTACAAAACGCCAACGAATGTCTACACAGGAACATTGTGTCGGGAGCACTTACTGCGCTATCTCGTACATCTGAGTCGCATCAACGCTTTTAAGATGCGTATCTCCGCTAAGAGGCCGAGCATTATATTAATTAGTGACGTTCTGTGCGAGCGGCACCGCGCCAGTACTGTTCCAGGCGCGACGACGCGCCGTCTGTGGTACACACAGGCGTGTATTTGACACATTTTTTTCTTTCGTACCTGAAATTCGCTTCTTCTCTGGCACTCTCTTGTCTCTCTTTTTGAGGAAAGACCTGGTAGTCTGAAGTCTATCTGAATTATCGTTTAGAATAATTCTATTTTATTATTCTTCTTTTCCTTTTTTTCCCGGCCCTGAATTTATGCTGTGGAAGCGAAGAGAAGTCCAATAGAGCTTCATCGGATTGCTATGAGTGCTCATCTAGCGATGAGACCAGGTTTGGGGTCGAAAGAGGGACCGACCCTCCTCTCTTCCACAGGTGGGAGAGATGCATCCCGATATGAGAGTGTTTGTAACAACAAATTTAATTGTGTTTTGATTTTTTTAAATTAGGTTTGAATTTTTCTTTTTTTGTGTGTAAGTTTGGTGTTCATGTTGTGTAGTGTGTTTGTACAAATAAAGAGTTATTATTATAATTATTACTATTCTTATTATTGTTAATATCATGGCACTGACATATTTGCATACATAAAGAGTGTAGGTAACGCTCAGCAGGTCATCAGCGTAGCTAGTCTATCTGATTATAGATAGATATTTCTTTCTTCCTATGTATCTATATTTGGTGTTAGTTTTCTTTTCTTTTTTAAAGTATAAAGTTTAAATTAACAATCGAAGCCCTTCTACAGCCACCGACGCTCATACACATCTACATAATTGAATTACGCCGTACCACCCGCTACTCGCAAACCGCATGTAGCTCATTCCGGATGCTGCCACTTTATGGCGATCGAGCTAGAGGTACCTCCTCGGTGGTGCCGTCCAGTTCGGCTGCATTGATGCACGTTTACCTCTTACTGCATGTTTATGGTTATTTCATTTATTAGTCTTTCCTTTTTAGCAGCTTCAGTCTTGTGGACTGCCCTCCTTTCATCCCCCCAATGGGCCACCGGCTATTGACAAACTGCACGAAACGCGACGCTGTCACTTACGCCGATATCAAGTGAGTGAGGGGTAACGCCCCGGTCGTGCCGGCCCAATTCCGTCGCATAGGAGCACGTAGTGACATGCACCATGCATGGCACTACCTCCTCCTATGCAGCATGGCACTACCTGACACGGCACGACTACAGACACCCATGAATATCCGCAGTATTATTATTCCCATAATTTATAATTACAATATAATAAGTTGACTACCTTTTCTTCTCTCCTCCTATGGGCCATCAGCTACTCACAAACAGCAAGAAATGCGACTTAATGTAACCTCGTGAAAGTAATTAACCCGATCATCAGTATTTACTTGGTCGTGCTTGAAGCTCTCAGCCTCATATCACTCCCACGCGGCAATAGCGACACGGCCATTAAAGCAATATGAAATATAATAAAAATAATTAAACACAGATATGATCTAATTGTGTATGAAAAATGATATGTTTTAGGTAATCCAGTTTAATTTGTAAACGGTCGAGATATGATCTCGGTAAATGAAACGGATGTAGAGTCGGCAACAAAAGGCGATTGAATCCAATGCTCCAAAAAAAACCAAGATTGCGTCTACAAAGAAATCTATCTGAACATATTTTTGTCATCACGTCCACTGCTGGACATGGGCCTTCCTAATAGAGTGCCATAAGTCACGACCACGAGCCACTTGCATCCAGCGGCTCTCCGCCACTTTAACCAAGTCGTCACCAGGTAGGCGGCCGTCCGTTACTCCGTCACATATCTGTGCACAGTGGCTATTCATTCAGATCGCTCCCATTTGGAGAAGATCACTGGTTGGTGGGCCAATTTTACATGTTTTGATATGGATCTGTTCGCTTTATATGCCGACTGTACAATGTCGAATATGATGTATAAATCAATGAGGCGGACGTGATGCGCGTAGACAAATGGCCGATAGGTCCGAGAGAGTGTGATTGATAGGACGGGATGACGGGTCAGGTGCGCCGCTCCCAGCATCCAAATTGTTAATCTTTGTATCTCCGATGGAAGATTAATGAGGCCCTCGATACGATTGGTATAAACCATTTTAAATGTTTGCGCACTCTTTGCGCTCGAAAGGCTTTATGTCTGTGATTACATTCTGACAAGGGTACTATTGATTGTATAAAATATTGCTTCATTAACATACACTGACTACGATGTTTTGGGCTAATCACCCACCTCCACCCATGCTATCCACGTCTCGGCATACGGAGCAAATCGCGGGAGATGCACGGGGTTTGCTCACCGGCTCTGTTCTTCAAGGTGCAATTCTTGACTCCATACACATTATGTAAGTTAAGTTTTTGAGGCCTGACATCATAGAGACAGATGTCCTCATCGATCTCGGAAATTTAGGATCAATAAACTGTACCTAAGTTATGTAGCCATGGGACATGGGACTCCGACTGCTAGTTTAACTGCTTATCTGTTAGGACTTTTAAAAATCTGTTAAATTTGCAAAAAATTGCCATGGCGCCTAAATGAGATTGCACTTCAAAAGTAATTTGCATATACAGATTCACTGGTGAGACATTTTCAACACTCAGACGTAAAACATTGCAGTTGGTATAGTCAAAAATATATATTATAAAAACATGTAAAGAGGCTTTGAAGAAAATGTGAAGGGACTAAAATTGCATATTATGGTCACCTTAGCACCGTAGGCCCAAGGGGTATTTGCAAATGTTGAACCAACGTATTTAGTAATTCGTAGGATATTTTGGTAAAGAGGGTACTTTTGAAAATTCATTACATCACATTTGGATGAGAATCGAGCAATGAGTATGTACCTTGGTCACTAATGCAGTCACGAAAACGATTTTTTTTTTCGGAGGTACCTACTACTGATTGGTGGCGCTTTTCCAGCCTTAACAGTTAGACTGACTAGCGACGACTTCTGTGCCTTCAGGTTTAGGGACTAGTCAGCGTGTTTTGATCAGCACCACATGTACTTACAAGTATTCTTACGTGCAAACAATAATTTAAAATTAGTAATTTTTCCAGCTTACACTAGATGGCGCTACATTTGGTGTCGGTTACAGACTTCCAAGTTGCGATTTCAAAATATGCCCAATGCGCCTTAAAATTTTTCACATCAAAAAAGTCGAGGAAGACAGGAACCGATGTCTGGAAGCGGCTACCGTGAGATGCCCTGAGCATGTTGGCTCGTAGTTTCCTAAGCCATAAATCCATCTTGTGTAATTTATGTATTTCTCAGTGTCAGAATAAATTGTCCGCGGCAGGCTAACAGGCTAGATTATAATATTCGTGGCTCGTTACCGCGTACGCACCCCGTCGGACGAGTTAACGAATTCGCAGAAACAATCAATGCGCAGGAACGGGGGGGGGAGGGGGGCTCCGACCCTGTCCATCATTTTACGTGTGCATTTGAGATTGCGTACTAGTTACTGACATACTTGTAGAGCTTGTAAAAGGACTTGTCATGCTGCATTGCAGCGCAATTGGCCTGGCACGACTGGGACGGTACCTCTCGCTCACTTGATACCGTCGTAAAGTACCTACGGTGTCGCGGCTCGCGCGATTTGTGAGTAGCCGGTGGCCCATTGGGGGAGACGAATAGGAGGGCATCGCATCGGCGTAGTAATTATGCTGATGTTAACGGGCGTCTTTAGTCGTAGAAAGGCTTAGATTACTCGTTTGTCCCATTATACTAAGTACGTCCAGCTCGTCCTTTTGGTGGCCAATGATATGATCGTGAGTGTATTTGTGACCAAGCTGCTTGGGGTACATATAGACGATCCTTTGCTCTGCATGCGGTTTTCATGGCCGAGAAGGCCGCCACGTCTTTCGGGAAGGTCTCACATGTCTCCACCTCCTCGTATGAGGTACCGGACACTTGGGTTCCTGTACCACGGTACCTATGTTGCAATCCTGACATATGCTGCAGCGCTATGGTGTCGACGCTCTCACTTGTATGTTGTATGTAGTGCATTATTACGCACCCAAAGACCGGCTTTGATTTTATTCACGAAGGCGTACAGGTCATGCAGCGGTGCGGTACTACCGGTATTGGCCGGCGTTCTGCCTGCCGGTTCTGGAGGTTCTTCGAGCGGGACATCTCCACTTGGCTGTCACGCAGGGCCGCGTGTGCCGACGGGAGGGAGCTGTACTGCTTCTTTCCAGAAGTTATAACGCGTCTGGCATATCAATGTGCGAAACTAAGTACGTTATTTCGAGGATACTTTATAGACATACGGATACAGGGCACGGGTACTTTAGAGGTCGCCTGCACAGAATGGCGTTATGTGACCTGCCATCATGTCCTTGCGGTCATGAAGCTGAAACCAAAAACGAGCGAAACATCATGTTGGACGGCATCAAACAGAAGACAGTGAGCCCACTCTCTCTCCAGGATTTGGTCGCAACGGAACAGAGTTTCAGGCAATTGAGGACATTTGCGCATACATTGTACGCGGAGAGGAAGGATAGGCAACGACGTAGCTGTACCGAGTTAATCAGGACTAACGAGGCAGATGACAACTTCTATCTTTGTGGTGTCAGGTCCAAGAAAAGGGAGAGTGAAATAACGAGAGTGCACTTAAATAATGTGTCATGAATTGCACGTTGGGGAATAGAGCCAGTGTGCAAACCCCCGTGCATCTCCCATGATTCGCTCCGTATACCGAGACGTAGGTAGGAGCATGCATCCCGTCAGTAATCTAAGATTAGCAAAAGTGGCTATTATTATCTTGCCCCCCGCCTCCCTCATACGAGGGGGGCAGCTCACGCGCGGCAGCTAAAGTTAGCCTTGCATAATCGTGTTGGCTAATCTATTTTGATGACAAATATCTAATCTAACAGTGGATCGGATTTTTTGGCTTGACGTCCCCACATGTGTGGTGTCGTTGCCACGGAATGCGACGCTCGACGCTTGCGTCTCTCGCTCGCACACGAATTGTACAATATTATCCTTCGTGTCGTTCACTAGCGGCACCGATCCCCGATAATTATGCGACTGATAGATTTTATGTTTAGCCATTGCAGGTACTTTGGTGAGAGAGGCAAATGAAACGCAAGTCGGACGATATCGAACTGTTTATTGTACGCAGGTGTTGCTGCGTTAAGTTCATAGCTATCTACCTACATAACAGTTCTCCCTCATAACAAGAAAATCTTAAATTGCAAGAAAATTCTTCCTTGGGACGATTGCGTTTCTGTCGTACAGTCACTATTGGTGTAGGTGAAGGAGCTCCGTCGGAGGTTGTTTCTCTTCTGCTTCGTGGAACAAGTAATCATCTGACTCCTCCTCAGTTATGGGACGTCGAAACCCTCTCGCTTGTATCACCCACGATGGTGTCGTTGATGGGCAAAGCGTTGAGTCGATTGTTTTAGTGTGACGTCCTGTCGCTGACGAACGTAGGTGACGATCGTGTATGGAAGAATCCATCTCCTATGATTCACTTGTAAACCTTCCCTCTACTTCTGGCTCTGGCGCAGGAGTTTCTACCTCCGACAATGTAATTGACTGGCAATTGTGGTGTACAGTGGGTGTGCCAGGCGTGTTACAGTCCGTTGTATCTCGAGGTTGCTTACCGTTTATATTAACTTTGTACAATAATAATTGATTCTTATGTTTTTTTACTAAGACGCAAGTTTGACAAAACAAAATTTTTGCACAATTTCTTATTATAACCCATAGCCTAATTGTACTTATGTTTATTGGTATACTTCTTGTACATGATATACTCAGTGGGTGGAAACGTTACATTGTCAAGATTTCGGTCTTTACTATGTGAAGACTCAGCCTCGATTCGTTATTACGACCGGAAGGAGCCGATAGTGAATGAGAGGAATACCCAGGTGTAAATATACCGAGGCGGGACCGCAGGCTGCGACTGAACAATTGAGCTGATGTTGTGTTTGTATGTGTGCACCAAGTTGTTATAGTCAAACAAGTATTTGAATACAGTCAAATAATTATACCTAATGTAGTGATTTCATAGTGCTTAATCATCAGATAAGATGAACCACAATATGCCAGTACCGATGGCGACAGAGTATGTTAAAAGAAGCCTGGTGTACATTCAAATCAGAATATATTTCATCAGGACGTAATAATGTTTGTGGATTACTCGCAACGGCCTACCTACGATACCCATTTGCAATCAGTCCTTTTTACAGTATACTGGGACACTTACTCACCTCCAACCATGCACCTACCCACCTCCTTCCCAATGCGAGAAAGGAAAGGGGCTCTGTCCTCCCCATCGACCACAATCTCAACTAAATCATTGCCCGACGTGTCTTATAGTAACCGATGAAGCTACACTGGTCACTTCCGTCAGCATAGGGCAGTCAAAAAATAGCGAAGCGCCGTTCACTTCAAAAACATCTCCGTGAGTTTAGCATCGAATGGTGTATCGGCGATGTATTTAAATCCGTTGGCTGGTAAGTAAATAAGGAGGCGCCGACAGCGAACATGAGCATATGCCTAATGAATGGGGATCATTAGATGTGTCCCCGAGCCGGCGCGTGTCGCGCTAATGAGCGTGTCGTGTCGCCTCGTGACGTCACGCGACAGCGCGCGACCATTACCGCGTCACGACACGCAAGTACACCTCACTCATTAGGCGCCGCATTATGTTAGCGTACGCGACTACACGGCAGACGGTAAGTCACTGGGCGTGGTGTGTGGATCGTAGGCGTATTGTACAAATCGTCGTATAACATTGCGGCTTGTAAATTTACTACGCTCCCGCCTAAAACTTCGAAACTATCTGGGCATAGTTTTTATTTGTCTGTATTCGACAACCGACGCTATTGCTGTTGTCATGTCAAGCAACGCCGCGAGTGTTAAAATTAGGAACTAAAACGTGTCAAAAAGGCAGATAATGATTCACTGTATTTAAAAAGGGCTAGCTGTATTGAATATCGTATAACGGCGAAATCTTTGTGGCGCAATTTCAATCAGCCGTATTCAATCCGGCTAATCGTTGACACGCCACAAAATAAAAAGGACCTGTTTTTGTAAATGGCTAGCCGCTAAACACGGCGATTTAGACGATCCGACTGCGACATATGCGCTTGAGTCGGTATTCAGAGGTTTTGCTATAGCTGCATTGTATCTAAATCTGACGAACACGATGTGTCTTACTCATATAAAACCTTCTTAGTAAGAGGTGGTGCAATACTACGCTACCTCTCACTAAGCCGACTCAGGCCGGAACGACCGGGACTGACAACTGCTACCTCTTGATCACAAGATACCGCCGTCAATTACAGCTATACGTTTCGTGAGTTCTGCATGTTTCTATTTATAGGCGATGTCAGTCATCAGAAGACTGCGCGTTTGTCCTACTGGGCACATCAAAATTGGACCCTGTTTTGATGTCCTATCTAGGACTCAAACGAACAAATATAAAGATATACATAGACCGCTAAAACAGAAAGCGGTTTCGTTGCACAGTTGGGTAAGAAGAGACATTAGCTGCCAATAGATAATTATGGGAGGTAGTACCATTGCAGCGGAATTGGGCCGGCACGCCCTCGTAGGTATGTCCCGCTCACACGATTCCAGCGTAAAGTGACATCTTCGTTGTCGCGTTACATGCGGTTTGTGAGTAGCCGGATGCCCATTGGCGAGGGGGGGGGGAGGGTGAGAATGAGTGCAACGCGTGGTGAGAAGACACATGATCAGCAAACTCGTGTGAACGTGAATTTTTTTAATAACATGTATTTCCTCCTCTCTTAGCAGTACACTCCAGAAGCCTCGTATGAATACTCTGGATTAAATTCCTCACGTTTTCATCTGGATTCTCCTCCCAAGCATCTTTTAAAGCATCAATCAGCTGTTGTTGGTTTTAGACCCCTTGCTCATTCTCTCTAACTCTTCGTTTCAATTGGTCCCACAATTGCTCGATCGGATTTAAATCCGGACTGTTAGCTGGCCATAGTAATACCTCAATATGAGACCCTTCTAGGATAGTTTTGGTTGATCGAGCTGTGTGTGCACGGGCATTATCTTGCATCAGGGTGAATCCAGGCCCCACTCGCTGTGCAAATGGGATCACTTGAAGCCTGATGACGTCCTCGATATAACGTTCTGCAGTTACGGTACCCAAGTTTAAAATGGTGAGCTCGGTTTTACCGTATAAACTAATCCCACCCCAAACCATTACGTTGGGACCACCGAAACGGTCAACTTCGTGAATGCAGGACTCGAAAACCGCTCGCCGCGTCGTCTCCACACTCTAACTCGCCGATCATCATTAAGGAATTTTACTTTGCACTCGTCTGTAAAAAGCACCTCGCCCCACTGGTTAATTCCCAGTTCAAATACTGACGGGAGAATCTTAATCGGTTTGCACGCTGAACCCCGCTCCGAGTAATTCGAACAACTCATCGTCTTCACGTTTGCTGGTCTTCGTGCAAGCGATCACGTATAGTTTGATCACTGCCACGGGTACCCGTTGTCAGCCGTAGGTGGTGTTGTAACTTACGGGTCGTTACTGTACGATCACGACGAGTACTTAGTTGGATGTACCGATCCTCATGAGTCGTTGTTGTGCGAACTCCACCTAAACCAGGTCTATTGGCAACGCTGCCAGTGTCTTGGAAGCGATTCCATACATTTTGGACAGCTCTTCTAGAAAAACCCAACTGCAAACCCACGTAACTATGGGAACGTCCTTCTTGAATCATAGTTATGGCTCTGGTTGCTGTAATTGTATCCATGTGCCTTCGTACTGGTGGCATGGTTAACACGAGATGATCAAAGAATCAAATAAAATTCAAAAGTAATACTTTTTTCCTAAAATATCCGAAACAAGTTAAGAAGAATCAAAGAAAAACATAAGAACAATATCCAATTATTTTTTTCTTAAAATGATGGCCAATACTTTCAAATTAGGAACACGAACACATAAAATAAAAAAGGCATAAAGGAGATAAAACACCAAAGAGTTCGTAATATGAATACAATGCTACTTATCAGTTACTTTCAGTTTACTAAAGTTTTGAGTAATATATAGTACACCTGGTACCTGGTACCTGGTATAGTACACCTATACCTGGTCTTGTCATAAATATTTCAACCCGGTTCATCTCTTCCCATCTGCGGAAAAAGAGGGGCGGGGGTCTGTCCCCCTATCGTCTCCCTAAACCTGAAGACAAAAAATCTTCGTAGTCAGTAGAACTGTTGAGGCTGGACTAGCGCCGCCAACAAGTATTAGGTCCCTCCGAAAAAAGAAAAGTCATAAATATTGTGACTAAGAAAAAAAATATTTTCAAATGCAAATAACATATATTACTTCTACAGTGTATTAGTTTTATACACAAATACAAACAATTAAAAATATAAAAAGCTGATTCGAATTCGTTCGGTTGGAAAAAATGTTAAGGGTGAACAACCCCTATCACTTAGGGTCATGATAGTGTTTTTCCGGTACAAGGCACCTGCTAAGTATCGGTTCAATAGTGTCATTGGCGGCGATCGAAAGGTCTATCGGAGGCGCATATTTTGGTGTTTTTATTTTTCTGGTGCAACGTCGGGTCACGGAGATATTCGTGTTTTTGTGATTCGATTTTGTGTCAGGAACATTAGTAAGTCGTCGGTATAGACTTGTCCTGGTCTGACCGTGCGGTCCCGGGG
>JAFELO010001474.1:2374-13410 GCA_017140195.1 Eumaeus atala
CAAGTCTTTGTCAAATCATCGCGTGTCGTACGCGTGCCCACAGCAGGAGGCTACAATGCCAACAGAATCAATTACACTAAAGACTCGTAGTGTTTCACGCCATCCTGCGAAATGGGAATTGAATTTATTGAAGCCAAAAAATAGTAAACAAAGATGGGTCCAAAGTTTAACACTAGTGATGTACCGAGCACATGCTCAATAACACTATCGATATTTGCGATTTTGTATTTCTTTTATTATTCTAATTAAACGATTTAAGGTATGCAAAATATATGAGAAGTAACTATTTGAGCGTAACGTAGCCGAAAGCTTTACCACGCTTACGTCCTTTACATCTCTGAGGCACGTTTTAACTCCCAGACATGTGTTGGAGATGACACAAAAGATAACAAAAAAAAACCAAATAAAAACGTCTTGGTTATTTATTTATGTTATATAAGATGTATCTACTATTTAATTATGTTTGCACACTAATAAACACCTATTTTTTCATTCGCATTGATAGCGCCATAGGTACATTGCAGCCCAAAGGATCCGACACAGATCCGGGAAAGTATGTCTCGCTCCAACAATAATATCTGCGTGAAGTCGTGACTTTGCTTTTGCATTGTTCTATCAAATTAATTGACCCAACATNATATACGTAACTCATAAATAAATAGCTATAAATGTTAAGGTCTTGTCAGTCCATCACTATCAATTTAATGTTTATCAACATAAACACGCCGAGCGCAGACAGTCTACGACGCATTCGCATACGCATTCTACCAGCGCGATACACTCACAACCGTTTGACGCAAATAAGAATTGCCGGTCAATTAAATAAATTAAAAGTGGACAGTGATTATGTTTAGTGTCTAAAAATAAGTGACAATTAAAAATATGGCGAAACCAGCAATAATTGTTCGTCATTGCATGTGAGTTCCATTTCAAATATTTTTGTAATTTTGAATTCGAATTATGTTAATTCGACTTCAATTTAGACGTGACCGATATTACAAAGAGCCGTTATTTGATGATGTGATTTCTTCTATTATTGTTATAAATCTGTTGACTTCATTTAATAAAACTCTCGCGGAGGTCAAAAAGTAAAAAAAAAACGCTGAAGAAGGTTTCAGTAGGTACGGAGAATAAGACATTCCCCTTCTTTGTCGTGATGAATCCTCGTTTCATCCAATTTAAAATCGCAGCAAAGAAGCTTTGTTTGACAAAAGAAAACATAATATTGTGTTGCATATTGAATTGCAGTGTCCTTGATCACTAGCCAGTACATACGAGTACCATATATTAAAGAATGCATAAGCAGTGCGTATAATTCTTTCTCATGCTATTTTTAGCCAATAAACCAGTTAAGCTTATGTTACATCGTCAACAACCGGTTCTTGTCGTTTACTAAATTATTCGAAGTCCTAAAAACATCACCGACATTATTTTCTGTAACACAAAGGCAGAATAGCTTCTATCTGTAATTAACTAACAACCGGCAAGATTAGGTCCTGGGCTACACTTAGATTTCGAGTCAATTAAAAGTGAAACAATACTGAGTTTAAAAGTTTTTTTACTTGTTCGTATCTGCAAATGTGTACTATGACACTACACGCTACTTGTGTTATGTCCTACTATAACTTGTTTCTTTCGTTCCTTGCTACGACGTATTAATAAGTGAGTAGACAGTACTGCTGCGCATTAGAAAAAACCGATTAAACAGTTAGAAAAATGATTTAAAAGACATTTTGTACAAACACCGTTAAAAACGATACTAAGACATGTTAGATTTAAGTGTCTACGGTCCACTTATCAATTTAATAGAACCGGCAGCACGGGCTCTAAGACTACCAGAACGAAGTCTCCGGCTGTATAATTTTATCGGGAGTTATTATTATTAACTAGCAGTGTCCCGCGATTTCAGCCGCGTATAAATGATATACGGGTTACGTTGTAGGGTGAAATCTGTCCCAAGAGATCAATTGTATATTCGAGATGAAAGTAACTTTTACGTTATTCCAGAGTGTAATCTAAACTTGTGTCAAATCTCATCCAATTCCCTTTGGTAGTTCTTCCGCGAACAACAAATTACATATCAATTTTCGCATTTGCAACACTAGGTGTATCCAACGGCTCCACATGTGAACCATTCGACTTCGAATGACGACCGGCTGGCTCAGTTGGTAACGTGGCGGTTAGTCCGCGTGTTACGCCAGAGGTCACGGATTCGAATCCCGCCTAGGTCATGGATGTTTAAAGTTGTTGTTGTTTAGTGTTTATGATAGATACAATTAGTATTCCTTACAAACATAATAAAAATCTTAAATATATAACATTTCTTAAATACATAAAAATATCAAATATATTTCCGTTGACTTAGTATCTGTAACACAAGTCCTTACGGTACTTAGCACAGGGCTGGGCTGACGTGGTGTGATAAGTCCACAGATATTACTATTATTATTCTTTTTTTTTTCGGTATAAAAAGTATTTGGGTTATTTCCAATTGTAATGTATGTCTGTGCTAAATTTTAACCTGTATGCAGTAGTTACACATAAACATCCGCGTTTATATCATTAATAGACTTTAAATATTTCGCTCGGTACTAAGTGATAATCATAACCGTTGTAGGTAAAAGCAGTGTCTAGCTTTCTTATGACTGCCTAGTCTCGTGTAGAATCTAGTTTATGTTATGACGTGAATTGTTACTTCGTCGAATTGGGCACTGCCTCTTCTATATCTTATGTACAACCTTGCAACGTCCCGTTACATTTGTTCCAAATTCCAATTTGTTAAAATTGTCTACTTGTATTCGATATGTATATTAACTCTAACTGAGAATCGTTTTGTTTTCAATGGTTTAAATTTACGTTTTCATTTAGGGCTCTGTTGCAGTATGAACATTATCATATGATATTATCTCAATAATGTCGAATGACTTCGCGAGGTAAATTGTATTCTGCTAGTAGGTGATTCGTATCAGTTAGTTATTCGGCCATTAGACGGACAATTAAGATGTGTATAATTGTAAATTGTGCAAAATATTTAACGTGAATTGTAGTTTTTGCGAGTTTCATTTATGTTGCGTAATTAAGTAAGATTTAAATATTCTAACTATCTCCTCCAAGGATAGATACTCGAAGCTAAAACAGCCGAAAGGCGGTAATGTATATATATATATATATATATATATATATTAATTGACATTATTAAATTATTATTTTCGCTGCGTAATTGCTTCATTGTATTCAGCTGTGTAAATTGTATCCCTCAGGTGTCCATATAATGTGTCCATATTCTTTTGTCGTTACATGCGCCCTTCTACGACTACGGACGCCCATGAATATCAGCATAATTACTACGCCGATGCGTTGTCCTCCTTTTCACCTTCCCCCCTCCCCAATGGGCCATCAGCGACTCATCAGGTACATTCCCGGTCGTACCATGTTTGGTGGTACCCAAATAAATAACATAAAAATGTAGCTACACTCGCATTATACCGCCGTAAATCAATAACGTGTGCTTCCGCGTTTCATGCGGTTTGTGAGCAGGCGGTGGCTCATCAGAAGGGATAAGGAAAGGACGGCAACTAATCTAATTATACAAGCATTTATTTAAAAAGGAACCTGTAGACCCATCCCTTAACAAACCATATTTAATAAGCTCACACACGAGAAGTTTTCGATTGTTTATTTAAGAGTTGTCACTTCCATCAACCAGCTTGTAAAATGAAAAGTCTAAAAATTGGCAATTTACATCTCAGAAAAAAACCTATTAAAATCTTACATTTGTAGTTCACTTCATAAAATGTGTCATCGTCTCAAAACAGCCCGTATAAAATATTAGCAAAACGTAAAATTATGCACTCTACGAAAAGAACTACGTACATGACACGTGAAGATGGTTTTCCAGAAAAGCGTTTATGTACAATCAATCAAGGAGTGTTTAGAATGTCAGTTCCGTTATCAGTGTGAAGTCGTGTATCTTGTGTTTGTGTAAATCAATGATATCCCCGCAATAAGATTGTCAACTTTTATAAGTAGTCACTTCACTTCCCGTTCGTACGAATCCTGGCGGACTCTCACAGCAAAGTTTTTTATATTATTATATGTAAATAATTTGCTGCGAGTAACGTACAATAAGTGCACAAATATGATTTAATTCGCATTAATCAAGCAGACGTGGATTCGCTTACGAATTGCTCAATCTGTGAACTCGGCGGGAGGTCATAGATCCCGTGCTCTAATTTGACGTTGCATCAATTTGTTGATGCGTGTAACATCTTCCTGTGGGTTGCTGTATTGTTTGTGGGAGTTATTTCGTGAAAAGGGACGAAAATGTGTGATAGGGAAACGGGAAAGAAGTATTAAAACCTACAATTTTGTCGCTGTCGATATTATTATCGGGTCTATTTTAATAGTGATTAGAAGTAGTGATGTGACATTTAAAGGATATAATCGATTATTTAAAAATCACTTCTAAATCCATCGATTTCATTTTTATAGTGATTTACAGTACAGGCACACAGCATTTTCAATTGAAGAGTCGGCTGTCATGTCAAATGTCACATGATATACTTACATTTCATTGTCTTCTATATGGCTCGTGTAACATTTTAGGGTAAAATCGCAACCCTATTACTATGACTATCTGTCGGTCCTATTACTAGGACTCGGCTGTCCGTCTGTCTGTCACCAGGCTGAAGGTACCTCATGGCTCAGAGAGCTGATTGTGTATTGTTCTGTAGGTCCTCACAGCCTCGCCGCCACATCTCCAGCTCGGCCGGCCGCCGCACGTCCACGTCGCCACAGCGCCACAATGTGCCGGCGCCCGCCCTGCGGCCCAGCGCCAGGAAGTTCACCGACATACCGGGACCTCTCACTCTGCCGATGCTGAGGCACCACGACCACATACTGCCGAGGATTGGTAAAGTCCACTGCTCTTTACTATAACAATAAGGGAGATGCTTGGGCATGTCTTATGCGGTGTCTATGGGCGTTCACAGTTACCATAAAGGTAGAACTGCTTTTATTGGACTTTACTTTTAGAAAGACACGATTCAATGCGATATAATATCGTGTGACAAGGACAAGCTCGACAGGTAATCAAGCGTAATGTCAGCGTACCGCTTTACTGCGTCTAAGTAAGTCGACTACGTCTTTTGCGCACCCTTCGCTTCAGGATCATGTTCGTGCGAGTACACTCGACTTTCCTTGATCCTTGCTTCTTTGAAAGTATAATTATATATATTGTATGTTTGTATGTATATATATATTGTATGTTTGTATGTATATATATTGTATGTTTGTATGTATGTCATTACACTGTTTGCGACCGAGCTGATCGGTGCGACCACAATCAGTCACGTCCCACATTAGCCACGCCGAGTAGGAAGCGAGCAATGACGTGCGCCATCACTAAGGTATCATCAATTGTATTGCTGCTGTGTATCGCTATGTTCAAAGTGCAAAGATTATTCTCCTCGGCATTATTCCCTGTTACTTTATTTTGTAGCGGGGCAAACGAGTGAAATTTTATATATTAAATTATTTTAGGAAGTGGTAGTCACGTCCTGCATAGGAGGAAATAGTGTCATGCATAGTGCATGAGACTACTTCCTCCTATGCAACGGAATTGGGTCAGCACGACCGGGGAGGTACCTCTCGCTCACATAATACCGCCGTAAAGTGACATCTTCAGAGTCGCGTTGCATGTGGTCTGTAAGTAGCCTGTGGCCCATTGGGGGTGGGAGATGAGGGCAACGCATCGGCATAATAATTATGTGGATGTTCATGGGTGTCGGTAGTCGTAAAAAGACTTCGATTGATCATAGCTCCGTTTGTCCCCCAAACGTGCAATCGGAACCATTTGGTGATTAACCCATTATCACCCGTGTATGTAAGCATTGCCCATCCACCCCACCCCCGGCTACTCAGAAGCGTTTAAGGCGGTGTCATGTGAGCGAGAGGTACCTCCCTGGTTTTGCCGGCTCAGTTCGACCGAGGGATTCAGTGCATGGCACTATATCTTGCTACCATCATAAAATATAATGGTGGCCCTGAAATCAGTTTATCGATTTGTGTCCTGCAGTATAACTGCGGTCCGTTTTAAAAACAGCCTGCAGTGACGTCGACAGCGCGATCTGCTGTTACCCGACGTTACCCGACGTTACCCGGTGCTACCCGAGGCACGAATCTTGTGTGGACATATTCGCACATTTATCATAGAGACTCGACCGCCTCGTCCCGTCCTCTCCTCCAATGCATGCTCGCAAACTTCCTCCGTACTATTGTCCCTTCCTCTATCTCTGCGCCGTGCGTGTCCCGTTGTTTTGTTTAATATTGTTGCGCTGGCTGTAGGGTGCTTCCACCACACGGTCGGGCTGGGGCTGCTGGAGGGCCTGCGGAGCCGGTACGGCGCCCTCGTGCGCCTGGCCAAGGCGAACAGGTCCAGACCTGTGCTGTACGTGTTCGACCCGGAGGTCATGCAGGAGGTGAGAGTGTTGAACAGCGGGAAGTAGGGGTTGGATATAATTATGTAATGGATGATGTCAATGGTTTCATGTGTATGGGTCAATTGGACTAAGAAGTTCGTCTGAACCTAGTTGTAATTTTACAAGAGGCAGTGCGTTACTGCATTGCCGCTGAATCTAATCAGCACGATCGGGGTCCGACGCATATAGTAACCTGCGAAAACGGTTATGTATCTATAAATATATATATCATATATATATATATATATATATATATATATATATATATATGATATGCTATGTATTTTCTGGTGGCCCATTAGAGGGGTATAGACTAAAGGACACAAGGAGGTGGCACAAATTTTCATAAAAATTATGAGGACATTTATGGGCGGCGGTAGTCATCATTATAGGGGGTCAAACAAGCAATCGGAACCCTTTGGCGACCACCGACGCCCGTGTTGCCCTCCTTCCGGCTCCCCTCCAGTGAGCCACATACTTAGCTGCCTAAACCTAAAACCTATTTTGTTATGTTTGCGTTCGCCCTCTTCATTCGTTTACACTCATGTCAGAGTAGAACTTTTAACGCAGAAAACCATAAATTTGCCACCTTCCGGTGCACAAAGATTTATTACGGGAGGAAGAACGGATCTTTAGCTTTCCGATTTCCCACATTTCCTAGTAGAGACAGACGGGTCAGTTCGCTGAAGTATTATCCCGAAAGGCCATTAGTGGAGGAACTAGATATGTGAGAAATTGCAGGCATTTTTCTGTTGCAGTTTTATGGACGTGATTTTGATAGCTTCAAACTCATCTCAGCGTAAATTGATAAACGTTAGAGTAGCTGCGAGTTGATGTCTTAAGCTTACGCGAATGTAAGTCCATAACCATGGTTGCTGTAAAGCTGCTGAAACTTCGGGCTACATAAATAATTAAATAAACCGCCATAAAATCCGTAGTTTTATTGTAATTAGCTGTGTGTAGTAGATTTTTTTCAACTTCTTGGCTACTCTTCGTTCCCATGGCTACTCGCTGCACTCCTGTGCCAGATTCGACAGCTATTCGTGACACTGATGAAACTATCGCAGGGTGCCCGAAGGAAGAGCTAAAAGCACCTTGGGACCGCGTTATATCCAACGAAAACTATGAGGTGTGGATAATGAATCCAACTTCCCCACTTATATGAGCAAAGTAAAGTCAGGGCAGCCAGTTGAGGTCCATCATCGGGCGATGATTATGATGCAAGACGTTGATGATGACTTTAGGACGATCAATGTTATGTCGGAACTGTTCTACACCAGGCAGAGATCTGCCTACCCCTAAAGCAACGTGAAGATGTGTTGTTGTTACTGGCTTCAGGTTGATGACGATGGACAGTTTAGTATACCCCGTAATCTCTGTGCGGGCACATGACGTTATCTCTGACGTCACAGAGGTCGCGGGCCGCGGCGGTGTAATGTGTTGTTTGCACACTCCTCATCGATAAGTTAATTCTGATGACTATTATGAGATAACAATTATAAAGCTGCGACCTGCTAACATTAACATCTTATGAGATAACAATTATAAAGCTGCGACCTGCTAACATTAACATCTTATGAGATAACAATTATAAAGCGGCGACCTGCTAACATTAACATCTTATGAGATAACAATTATAAAGCTGCGACCTGCTAACATTAACATCTTATGAGATAACAATTATAAAGCTGCGACCTGCTAACATTAACATCTTATGAGTTCCAAACAGCTGAAGGTGTTCATATCATGATCACTATCGGCCCTTATCGGTCCCCTGCTACACATCAATGACTTTCAATGTCGCCAAGACGACCGATCTCCTGCTATTGGCATCCCTCCCGGAGCAGCTACTGCACGGAGATCGTCTTGCCACCCGGTGAACGATCTACCAATACTTCGTTTTCCTAAATGCGACCTCCACTCCAGAACCTTACTGGCCCACCTGCCATTGGATCTTCTGGGTGTGTGACCAGCTCATTGCCACATCAGCGTGCTTATTCTTCGCGTGATATCGAATACTTTTTTCTCTGCCTTATGACTTCGTTACAAATTCTATCGAACAAAGAAACAACAAACACAAACAAAGTACGTTCAATAGCGTGATGAGCTACCGCCTACTTGCGGACCAGTCCTGCAGTAAGAGGCCATGTCTCGGCCCCGTGGGCATCCCGGGGAGGATGCATTGGCTGAAGACTTTCGAATGTGACGAAGCTTCCGGAATGCTGCCCAACCCAACTGAATCCTTCTACTGAATTCTTCCTGCTCGAAGTTATATCTACCTAATTGAGATAGTTGCCCGAGGTAGACGTATTCGTCTACTATCTTCGACAAGAGTGCTATCCCAACGTTGACCGACCTAGGGAAAACGTGTCCGTTGAACATGACCTATGTCTTGTCTAAGTTCATCCTAAGGCCAATACGTCGGGAGAATTTATTTAGGCTGAAGATATTGTTAAGTTTATCTAAAATCGGTCTAATCTTTAATGTAGATGTGTTTCTTACTACTTGAGTCATTGAAATCTCGTACTGTGACCGCTTTATTGGGGAGGGAGACTGGAAACACTTTCTGCTCCTCCTATTTTACTCTGAATAAATTCGTTGTGGGTGCCAAGGCAATTCTTAGCATTCCCTCGGGCTCCCTGCGACCATATCAAAGGGTCACAAGTGGTGGCCGCTGCCGATCCTGGATACACAGGAGGAGCAGCGGTGGGAAAGTGCGGTGGGCCATGCCCGTGTTAAAAAAATGCAGTAGGAGGTAATACGCAGGTGAATTGCGGCCATATTAAAAGTAATGGCATTGCCGTCACGTTTGCTTCGTGTAACGCAGGAGGACAAACGAGCATCGGAGTCATTTGGTGACTACGGACGCCCATTAACATCTCCATTTTCATTAGCTGCGCTGCCCACGTTCACTCCATCCCCCGACGGGTCATGATCTGTACGGACCACATCGCTACCACTGACGTCTGTAACAATAATAGAGTAAGGCACCGCAGCAGCACATAGCTGTATACCTCTCCGAGCATTCGTTACATCATAGTAAAGCAATCAGTCACAAGTTTAGTCGCCGACGTTCATTATTCAAGGCGCACGGCGGACGGTGGGGCCACGGTCGTACATACTAATACATCTTTGTAGGAATTACGAGCCATTGTCTGCACTGTGTACTTGCGCAATTGTTGCATCAATTACTTAATTACTACACTAATATTACAAACTAGCGATCCGCCCCGGCTTCGCCCGTGAATAACATGTTACCTTAACAGAACATTCCTTTGAAATCGTTCTGTCCATGGGTGAAAACCGTAAGAAAAGTCGTTCAGTAGATTTTGAGGAAATTCATCACATACAGATAAACAGTTTTTAGGATCTTCGTTTTATAATATGTATATCTATGTATGTAGAACTTTGTATGTATGTTTTTATTCGTTAACTCAAAAGCCAGTGAACCGATTTGGATTAAGTTTGACACTGATTAACACTACGTTCTATCCCCAAAGTATACGGTTCCGTTGGGATAACATTTTATGCAGATGAAATCTTTCATACGTATACACTTTTAAGAGTAACCGACATAGCTCAGAGAATCAACAAGCTGAAGTGGCAATGCGCAGGCCACATCGCACCAGAACCGATAACCATTGGGGAAGCAAGTTTCTCGCGTGAGGCGCCCGCTCCGGAAGACGGTGCGTTAGACGGCCTCCTACCCGGTGGACTGACGACTTGGTTAAGGTGGCTGGGAGCCGCCGGATGCAAGTTACTCTTGTTCATAACTTCAATCCTTGTTCAATGACCACGTTCGTCGCCAGGTGTACGAGAGCAACGGCACGGCAGCGCCGCAGTGGGGCGCCTCGCCGCTCGACGCGCAGAGGCGGGGGGCGGGGGGCTGTCCGGTGCACGAGTAAGACATGTTCAATTACAGTACAACTATCTAGTAGCGTTGACGTTCATGGATGCATTGCAATAAATGAACGTTTTGGCGTGACTTATTGCTAAGCTACCGAAGCCCAGTAAATGCAATAACTTGACATCTTGTTTTGTTCCTTTGTCAATATAAGTCGTCATGCTCGTACCTTTGATAAGGAACCCTCAGTTCTCTTACTCGCAACTGTCTTTGGACGAAAAGGAACCCTCAGTTTTCCTACTCGCTCCTCATTTTAGATGATAAGGAACCCTCAGTATACCAACCGACTTGCGCACGACCTGTTCAATGAATTGAAATGAAAACGTTTTCATTTAAAATAGAATTAGAAAAAATACTTTCGAAACGTCAGCAAAACAAAGTCTTCCACCGGCTCAGCTCTCACCCTGTCCTGGGAAGAACCAGAGTAGAAGAAGCTCTAATTGTTAGGTGGGTTTATATCCTAGCTTTTTTATTGTAAAGGCGCGCTGCGCGTGAGCTTCCCTCCACGTTAGAGGGGGCGGCGACGGGACCAGGCCCCCCCGGCCAAGATAATAATAGTTAATTTAGCTAATCTTAAATAATTATCGGGATGCATCCTTGCCATCTGCGGGAAATGAGGGGGTGTGTCTCCCTATCCACAATCTCACCTAGAC
>JAFELO010001474.1:13542-24182 GCA_017140195.1 Eumaeus atala
GAGCGAGAGGGACCTTCCCGGTCGAGCCGGTCCAAGCCCACTACAACGCAGCATGCAGCAACTACCTCTAACTGTGCACAAAAATAGCAAACAAACGGAAGTGTACTATCTGTAGAAAGTAGCTCCACGGCTCTCCCGATAAGGTCTGCGCGCGTCGTCCAGTTACACGACGGGTCCCCACGCCGGCTGATGACGGGACCCCACGCCGGCTACTTCTATTTGCACGATTCTCTGCATTAAACTTAGTCTCGCGTATTTGTTTAAATACCGGAAAACTATTGGGACAAACGGTTTAAAAACACTTCACTAGCTAAGAGTATGCATCTCTATCCCTGCTCCCCTCCGTGGGCCACCTCCTTTTTGATTGCCAGTGAAGCGTCTCGTGTAGCTTCATCGGTTACTGTAAGACAAGTCGGGTTAAGGTCTAAGTGAGGTTGTGGTCGATAGGGGGATGGATCCCCGTCTTTCCCGCAGATGGGAAGAACGTAACCCGATAGTCTTTAAGATTAGCTAAAGTAACAATTCTTATCTTGGCTGAGGGGCTGGGTTCATCTCGCCCCCCCCCCTATAACCAGAGGGAGGGCGGGCCACCGGAAATTTACATACCATACGAAACGTGACAGCATAGCTAATAACTTTACGGCGGTTTCGGGTGAGCGAGAGGAGGCTAAAATTGGCTGCAGGCACAACACAGGAACAGGAAATAATGCGCTCCATATTCAGTGATCCTTTAAGTGTGAAGTTCCATAAACATACACATGAAAGATATGACATACTCAATACTCGTACAGTCAGCGAACTGAGAGACGGTTAAATACCTCTGAAATATACACGACATAACGTGTAAATGGAATTCACGATTGCTCTAATGGCTGGCACTTAACATTGACGATCAACCTTTGGTGCGCGGCAAATGTTGTACAACCGAAATAAGTGTATTTACTCAAAGTACAATAATGGCGAGCGAAGTTAGTAACGTCGACTGTTATCAACAATCTGCTTGCTCAATCGCAACCGTGTATTAGCAAATAAATTTACAATCTACTCAATTTTGATGATCTAATTTTTGTAATGTAGATCAAATTTAATAAAATAGTGTAGCAAGAAATTAATCAAATGCGGGTTGGACTCGCCAACTGAGGGTTCTTACCACTGACAACTATGAGCGTGTCAACCTACAATTCCTAATTCATTTTATTTACTAACTACTTTATTTAAACTATTAGATGGGATTATTTTAATAATGAACTTAAAATTACAAAGAATTAATTAATGAAATTAAAAAAAAAGTACCTTCGCGCCTATTATCCCCGAAGAGGTAGGCAGAGGTGTGTTAGTACAGCGAATTGATTATGTAAACTGAAATAAGTTTCTCGCGGTTACGTACTATCTGTGATGTTACAAGAACTCACCAGGTTGGCAATGTTTTTATTTAACTGCATTATTGTGTTATTCTCCTTTTTGCCAAAAAATATTCTTCATCATCAGGAAATATGAAGTCCCCTCAATGCTTCCTTGACAAGCGCATAAAAGGACTGACAGCACAACATTTTTTTTTCTTTTGGATAAGATACTAAAAACCAAGCTGAGACAAAGGTTGTCCAGACTCTAGGAATTGAGAAGACAATTATAATCTCACAGACGACCGCGGAATCATTTTGTATCAATGTTAATCTTTGACATTCGTAGCCTGCACTACGAGGCAAACGAGCAATCGCTCGTTTGACCCCTTATATTATTTCAAAAAAAAATTAAATGTAGCTGAATGGTGAAAGGTCAGCAAGGTATACCAACCTTTTTTTTTTTTACGCGGGGAAACGCATTTACGCACCTTCACTGGCCCTCGGTGGGGTCCAGTGGTGTGTGGGACTCGCAGCACATGACAGTGCCGAATACCCACAAAAACCACCGCGAGTACCATCAGTGCCGCCCTTGGTGAGGTGCCCCGGAAAAACAATCATCAGGGCACCTCGACGGCTAGTCAGCCCCCTAAGGGACCAACTCCACCTCCACAGATGGGGTTGCCCAGCACCACAGGACAAACCCACTGACTTTGGGACAGTGCAATGGGGTGAGGTTCCCATCCTCGCCCCTTGCCCCGTACGCAGAAGCGCCACCTCCTGTTGCTCTTAGGTCCCCTCTTATAAGAAGAGGGGACCTAAGAGCAACAGGGTACCGAAAACGATTCCTCCTCCTTATCTTGAAGCACCCTCTTCTTATAAGAGGGGTGCAAAGATCCCCCTCGGTTCAATTGGCTTCGCCTGGGTTCACCCCAGGCTACTAAGCCCCACCGCCACGACAAGGCTTGAACCATGGTGGGGAAGGTATACCAACCTTCGTTTAGGTAAAAGTTTACTGATTAACTAGATAAATGTACGTTACAAATATACATAGTTTAATAGAGATAACAATGATACAGAGCGCAGATAAGAGCGTAACACGACATGTGACAGGTAGACTTGGTCTATCTGACGCTTGTTTCAGGTGGGGTATAGAAAACGATGTGTCAGTCTCGACATACAAGCGGCTTGAGCTTACTGTTTAAGAAAAAACATGACTCTGTGAAAGTTGCGCATGAGACGTAAGCGACGTGAGCGCAGTAACGCATCACGCTGGTCCTACCCCCGACTGGTCCATGTGCACACGAATTCGCTCCCCATATCTTCTCATACCGCGCGTCTTAAATCTTTTTTTGTGGAGTGAAATCCATAAAATCACTTTGTACATATAAAAGGTTCCTTTCCTCTGAATATCTGATACGGGTGACGTGAAATGCTGAGCAAATGTTTATTACAGCGAAGAGAGCAGATCTATCTGGAGCGGCGTGCGGATGTTACTACGAGACAACAAGTTGGCGAGCAGCTACCAGCAGGCGCTCGACGACATCGCCGCGGACTTCACTAGACGGTAGGCCGGCAAACTCCTTTTATAGCAGTGGGGCAAACGAGCAGTACTAAACCATTTAGTGGCGAATGAACCTATAAACTTCCGCTGAGGAGATCGTACATATGCATTTTCTTTATGTTATGGGGGGCAAACCAGCAGTAGGATGCGCTGCCCTCCTTTTCACCTTACAGACGCATTGTCCATTCACCGAGCAAGGAACCATCAGGTTTGTGTGACTACAATCATCATCCTCATCATTATCAGCCCCTATCGGTCCACTGCTGGACATAAGCCTCTTTCAATGAACGCCAAGAGGACCGATCTCCTGCTACTCGCATCCACCCCGAACCGGCTACTGCACGGAGATCGTCTTCCCACAATACAATAACAAAATATATTTTTAGGCTGGGCGATTTGAGGCACGCCGAGAACGCTTTAAATGACGAGCTTAACACGGAGCTCCACCGCTGGGCGCTGGAGGCGCTCGGCGTGGTGGTGCTGGGCATCCGCCTGGGCTGTCTCGACGGAGCAGTGCATGTGCCCACTGCGGAGAACCGGTACCTACTGCTCACAACTTACTGCACGAGCTCGGGGGCACGAAGCGAATAGTCTTTCTGACAATGTTAACGCTCATAATATAAATCTACTTGAAGTGCCTGTCATGTTTTCAGAATAACTGGGTATTTCAAGTGCAGAGCTCTCCTTAGAATATTAATACACAATTTTTTCAATTTCTTCATGTCTGTCTACATAGTTGGACTGATGCAAATGAAACTGTCACTGAAAGATAGAGACAGACACTTTACATCGCAGTACATTATCAAAATTTTTATTCTTAACATATCAGTTGCGTGGAGTGAATTACGTCTGTGACTTTGAAGAATATAAGAGATACCATATATCAATTATAATAAGAGATACCACATATCACTTATAACAAGAGACACCTACAGTCTCATTACAATATCTTCAAACCTAAAGTGAGGAATTCCGCTTCCGATCCTACTTCGACCAATTCGATATTTCATAACAATCTATAACACTAAGAACTTGTCAGATTATATGTCCTTCGTATCGATACAAATTGTCATAATGACATTTAGTCGGGTCATAGAGTATGATAAAAACGTTATAAAATTTAATCGACAAATGAGAATGAGACGAGGGCGCAAAGTTATTGCTGCTGGCCTCGGAGTTGGCCTCCACTTAAAGAGCTAGTTTTTGTCCAAAGGTACTTTCGGCGGAAACGGTGAGCATTACTGTGACGTGTCAGGTGTGACCGGGGAAATTGGCGAAGCGCCGGCTATGCTGTTGCGTTAGGTTTCATCGTATGCTCCTGAACTATTGCCTCATTACTGTGATGTGTCAGGTGTGACCGGGGAAATTGGCGAAGCGCCGGCTACGCTGTTGCGTTAGGTTTCATCGTATGTTCCTGAACTATTGCCTCATTACTGTGACGTGTCAGGTGTGACCGGGGAAATTGGCGAAGCGCCGGCTACGCTGTTGCGTTAGGTTTCATCGTATGCTCCTGAACTATTGCCTCATTACTGTGATGTGTCAGGTGTGACCGGGGAAATTGGCGAAGCGCCGGCTACGCTGTTGCGTTAGGTTTCATCGTATGCTCCTGAACCATTGCCTCATTACTGTGATGTGTCAGGTGTGACCGGGGAAATTTGCGAAGCGCCGGCTACGCTGTTGCGTTAGGTTTCATCGTATGCTCCTGAACTATTGCCTCATTACTGGGATGTGTCAGGTGTGACCGAAGAAATTGGCGAAGCGCCGGCTACGCTGTTGCGTTAGGTTTCATCGTATGCTCCTGAACTATTGCCTCATTACTGTGATGTGTCAGGTGTGACCGGGGAAATTGGCGAAGCGCCGGCTACGCTGTTGCGTTGGGTTTCATCGTATGCTCCTGAACTATTGCCTCATTTTCGTTTGTAGTTTAAGCCGCAACGATTCCAAACGAGTTTTCCCTCATCAAACAAAGTCAATATTTGTACTATTTATAAGATGCCACTTAACGTACCAGCATATAGTGGTGATGATAAGCTGCTGACCTTCCACCTACTGCGAGATAAGATATTCGCCACCAGCTCTCAAACTCACAGTTGTGATGATCGAAGCAGCAGTCCCATCTACTTCTCCTCCTCAATTATACGTATGTTACCGGGCAAACCCGATCTCAGGACAATTTAGTTCCGCATAGGCTAAACTTGTTCTTCCTAAACACAATAGGATTAACTGTAGCCTAGGACAAACTAGTTCGTCAAAAGCCTGACAAGATAGACTAGTTTGGGCTAGGCAAAACTAGTACCCTTCCATGGTTCAAGCCTTGTCGTGGCGATGGGGCTCAGTAGCCTGGGGTGATCCGAGACAACTTGGGCGAAGCTAACTGAACCGAGGACGTGTATGCTCTTAGTATCCCTCTTATAATAAGAGGGGACTAAAGAGCAGGAAGAGTAGGCGCTCTTTGTATTCCTCACATATAAACAGGGGACATAAGAGCAAAAAAAGCAATGAGGCAGCGCTATTGCGCTCGGGGCAAGAAGCGAAGATGGGAACCTTGCCTCATTGCACTGTCCCAAATTTGGTGGGGTTGCCCTATGGTGCGGACAACCCCATCTGTGGAGGTGGCGTCGGTCCCTTAGGGGGCTGACTAACCGTCGAGGTGCCCTGATGATTTGCTGTTCCGTGGCACCTCACCAAAGGCGGCATTGATGGTAGTCGCGGTGGTTTTTGTGGGTATTCGGCACTATAATGTGCCGCGAGCCCCACACACCACTGGACCCCACCCAGGGCCAGTGAAGGTGCGTAAATACGTTTCCCTACGTCAACAAAAAAAAAACAAAAAAAGGCAAAACTAGTAGCTCCTGATATAAACACTTAAGCACCACACCGGGATAGTATGGCCTAATCTAAACAATAAAATAGAATATCGATCGATAAAACCAAAATAAATGTATAATGTGAAAATTCCGTAATTGGAGAAATTTACATTTTTATTAAAACGATAGTGATTCATCTTAAGATAATAATTAACCTTCGTTCATGATTAAAACTGGAAATAAAAAGGACTGAAATACAAACAATCGTTTTGTCTTTACTAATAGTGTGATGAAGTGGACTTGTTTCATAGATAGGTCCATGATGACGACGCTGCTCGTCATGTGTGCACAAGGGAGACTCCATGTACTGGAGTGGAATATACTGGAAGAGGCCTTGGTGTTTCACCGGTGACATACACCTCGTGTCTGGTCGGCCTTATCTTTAAACCTGCTGGACTGATTTGAATGAAACTACGCACAGATATGTAGCTTTGTCCGAGTTATCTTGAAGTCTATACTTTATTTCGATTAACAACATTATAAGAGCTATACCTGCCAGGCGGTATCAGCTGCTCACTTAAAAAAATATAAACGATAATAATTTACGAATAAAGCTTAGGTACAGTATCAACAGTTTTGTGTTCGTTGAATTAGTTAAGATGGATCGTTTAGAGGTCATCCTGTGAATACTTGCCTCAATGGAGGCGGGGGATTGACGTCTGATATTTAAAAAAATAAAATCTTATTCACGTCAAGAGTCAAACTTCAAAGAGAGCTGTCTGTTTCTTTATTAATGACGTAGAATATATTACTAAATAAATGGACGACAACAATTCAGAATCTAGTGTTTTGAGAACAAATCTATTGGAATGGAAGCTGAACCTTTCGAGACCGTCTGTGGACATGAAGTCCCGACATCACCAGACGATGAGCGTCACACAAGACCCCGAAACTCGACCGACACATGAAAGTATATCGGCCTCGATGTTGGACAAGCTGGCGTACTACCGAGCCTACGTGTCCACTACTGACGGGCTGGAAGCAGCGGTGATGCAACAGAACAACGTACTCGCCTTCGTGTGGAACTACCTGGCCAGTGTTTTCCGCAGAAGCCTGCCCGTGACATACGTGCACTTGTTTCTGAGCCAGTACGCGCCCGATTACCATTTTTTCGTGGGGAAAATTGCTCCGATATCTCACGGGTCCACGTTCGTTTTCATTGGCACCGCCATCTTGCGAATTTATCTGATGGCGGTCAATCTCACTCTTTACATGACATATGTATTTGACGGATTATACAACCTGTCCCCTTGGAATAGGTGTCCTAAAAATGAGACGCTTATTGCATTAGGATACGATCACTGTTATCAGGCGCATGAAGTTAGTAAAATATTCGTGTCACCGGACAATAGAACCTTCCAAAAGCCATTCTTCGTCTCATCGACGGGAAAGAGATTTCAACTGGCGCAAGTGATTTATTTTCATTCGTCAATATGGAACGTAGTCAGCCACAAGCTAGTTTTCGCGTTGATGGCGCTCGCCGCGGCTCACTACAACCAGCTGTATAACAGCTACGTATGGAAGGTTCTACAACGAGTACAAATTGCCCAAATTATTTTTTACGTTATTATTTTCACACACCTCCTCCACACATTTAAAATAGGGGAAGTCCGGCCGATATCGAGCAGCCGGCGCGCGCATCAGATGCCGGTGAACATTGATGTTTATTTTCTGTCGGAATCCCTGTCTTCGCCGCCGATTTATCATTTCTTTAATTCGAAAAGCGCCAACGAGGGGAGTCCAGGGCTTTGTGCCACTGTGATAGTCATCTCAAACGCCACATACTATCTATTTAAAGGAGTTCTGTCGTATTTACTAAAAAATCATTGCCAGAATGTGGTTGGAGCACCGTTAAAGAAAACGGCATTTAGCAAACTAAGCATATTCTATTTCTGGACCATATACTTCAATTGCTTCTACCCGGGTGATATCTATGCACTTTTGTTCTTCAGCTTGCATACAATAGTTGACTTCTATGTTCTGGTCATCACATTTCACAGTTTGGCCGAGACGCTGGCTAAGGAATGGTACTACATGAGCAAAATTGTAGCCGTGGTGTTTATTTTCGTGACGGCAATAATCGTCGACACGTTTACCAGTACTGGACAGGGGATGCTAATCACATTCCTCACCTGGTCTGGCGTGAGCACAGCGCTAGAAGGCCTCGCAGTCTTCTGGATGTACCCCGTCACGAGGTTGATGGACGACGTATACTTCCACAACGGCATCCCCCTGAGGACGCTGAGGAAGCTAGTGCTCGCCACGGTCCCCATTCATTACACTTTAAAAGTATACACATTAATCATACAATTGTCCGATATGTGCCACAACGAGGCGTTCCGAGACGATCTGAGTTACGTCCGTATAGCGATGATATATATTTTGACACTCCTCGGCATTGGGGTAGTGTATTCTGTGATCCAAGTTATTCGGAAGAAGCAGGGATTTTGTCAACTTTTTAAACCAATACCGGAGTGGGGTCCGCCCGATTTCCAAACGAGGCAGTTGAGAAAGGAGTTCGACTCTCGCATGTACATAGAGTCACAGGGGCTGAGGCAGCTGAGCAGGCATCTGCTGCGACGAGCAGAGGGCAAGGTTTATAAAGTGGACGTGACGTACGACGCGCCGGGGGCTGCGGAGGCCGAGCGTGAAAAGAGAAGCGATTAATTTAAATGAGATTTGGACGAAGCAGAACAACAGTAATAACATTCATAACATCCTTCTGGCGCAGAGCTGTCAGCGCTTAATTATCTTCCGCATTCTTAACTTCTGAACTGTGCGTTATTGCGGAGTAAACTGCAGACTAGTGTTGGTGCTGGTGTACGGAGTTATTGTCTATCGTATACGATCGCAGATGCGCTGGCCCTCCCTAGTGTACTTGTAAATTATTAAAGCCAATAGCAGCCAATTGTTTTTTAATATTTTATATTTTGCCTGTGTCTGACTGTCTATTGTCTACGAAAGCCACTGAATTAATTTTGATTACCTGAAATGCTATTTGTGACATTATTCGCTCTGTTCGCTCTGCCTATCCGTCAGGGAACTGGCGTGATGACGTATTGTGTTGTTGAAATGTGTTGTGTTGTTGAAATGTATTGTGTTGTTGAAATGTGTTGTGTTGTTGAAATGTATTGTGTTGTTGAAATGTGTTGTGTTGTTGAAATGTGTTGTGTTGTTGAAATGTGTTGTGTTGTTGAAATGTATTGTGTTGTTGAAATGTGTTGTGTTGTTGAAATGTGTTGTGTTGTTGAAATGTGTTGTGTTGTTGAAATGTGTTGTGTTGTTGAAACGTATTGTGTTGTTGAAATGTGTTGTGTTGTTGAAATGTATTGTGTTGTTGAAATGTGTTGTGTTGTTGAAATGTGTTGTGTTGTTGAAATGTGTTGTGTTGTTGAAATGCTAGCTTTTGTTGGTATAAGAATCCGAGCAGATGATAATGATTTTGATAACTACCAACTTCGATAACATAGTTGTTAGATTAACTTACTACATTGGAGCGGAATTGGGCCGGTACGACCGGGGAGGTACCTCTCGCACTCACGATACCACCGCATAGCATTATAAATTGTTGTAGATAGCTCACATCACACACAAAAAAATATATTTCGATAGCAAAATCCACGAGATATATGACAAGAGAAATAGTACAAGATAGAAATCCCCTGCAGCCCTCGCTCGATAGAAACTGCCGAAGGCAGGTTGTCCGTGCAGGGCGGTCGCGCCCGTCATTTCGCCGCGGAACCCGCACGAGGTAAACAGTTCGGAACTGTTCACGGGCCGTTTGGTGCGCTGCAGAGTATCAGACGTACTTTCAGATCATAGCACTTTATCTAAGTAATATAGGTGTGGCTCCAAGTAAAATATAATAATCAAATTTCTTTTAGTGCCTTAGTAGACTTGTTGGCGTCTTAATTTTACGCGAAAGTAATTCGTTACATTAAAACTACTCTTACGGATTTTCTCGCGGTTTATTTAGTTATTTAACTAGCCCGACGTTTCAACAGCTCATAGTTAGTCATTTGAGATGTCGGGCCACTTAGATAAATAAATAGACCGCGATAACATCCATAAGAATATAAATAGTACTATTTAATGCTTTATTTGTGTCTTTAGTATTATTTAGTTATAGCATGGCATAAAGGAATCTACCGTAGCGCGAGAACCGGACCATAGTATGATCACGGAAATTATTACAAGATTTTTAAATAGTATAAGGGCAAACGAGAAATGAAACTGAAAAAGTCAACTGGTTCTAATATATACGTGTACCCGCTCGTTCAGTCACCGGCCTGTGTCAAGGAACATAGAAATCTACACGCAAACACACGCTCGACACACATGACCGTCCTTCTGACGAGGTCGGTTAACAACAGAATACCGATGTCCAGCTTCAGCTATTCGACGTTGTTTGCAAGCTGTCTCGAGAGTGTTGTGTTATATGCAAGGACACCAACGAGTGGTCAGTGCCCACTCATGAGCGACAGCTCCGCGGCGCGGCTGCTGGCAGGTGCATCGTGACTTCATACCTTCACTGACTACTCTACACATGAAACGATCTACTTTACTGCAACACTTTTAACTGTCGTTTTATGAGATCATAAAAATATTTGTAGAAAGTTTGTCTCATATAAGACATGAACGCTGTTATACTAGCGGCTTGGGTGGTCACGCAGCATCTGCATACTATTTGTAGTTAAAGTTATTTTTTATTTATCGAATGTCATAATCGTTTGCGTTGTAAAGGCTATCATTACACAATCTGAGAATCTATTGTACATCTCCTCCCCTGGCTGTATCGGTGTTTTTTTTACGAATAACGATGAATGTCCATGAAAATCCACATAAATACTACGCCGATGTATGATGCCC
>JAFELO010001474.1:47817-66940 GCA_017140195.1 Eumaeus atala
GTGCCGCTTCAGCGGGAACCCTCGCCCGCACTCGCCGCATATGAAGGGCCGGTCGCGACTGTGCACCTGCAACCACAATACAGTATCAACATCTGGTCTGGCTAACAATTTCCCGTATCAGTTTTTTATATCCCTGGACAACTGGTATGTACTCACCCTTGAATGTGTGACCAGATGGTGTTTCAGCGTGAAGGCCATCTTACACTCGTGGCAGCGGTAGGGCCGGTCCGCAGAGTGCAGCAGCAGGTGCGTGTTGAGACAGTGTTTCCGAGCGAACGCCTTCCCGCAGTGCCCGCAGACATGGGGCCTCTCACCTGCAATAAACATGATAAAAATAATTAAATGTTTTGATGTTTATATATTAATATTAAATACAACACCAACTCACCAGTGTGCACTCTCGCGTGAGTAGTGAGGTGATGCTTGAGTAGAAATGACTTGCCGCACTCCTCGCACGAGTACGGCCGCTCCTTCACCACTTGGGGCGCCGCTGTAGCCATGACCGTGTTCGTCATGATCTCCGTCTGTGAATACACCGCCTAACACTGGCTTATTACACAATTCCATATAACACTACTACATTCCAAAGGTATGTGATTATTTGTTTATGAAGGCGTCGATTTAGAGATCTAAAAGACCGATTACAGCACAAGATCTGTTTCATATAGTAACAGATCTTGTGTTATAATATACCTTTTCATTTAGCAAGAATTAATTACCAAATTTGCCACAAAGCATGCACGCTGCATCCCCACATAACATGAGAATTGCCAATGCAGCATTCAGTTGAGGTCACGCGCTAAGCACAAGTTCGCTGACGCAGCGTTACTATTAGCAGCAATATAGTCATAATTGCTAGCCGTCCCTCAAATCGTGCTTATTTATTAGAAAAGCGGCCAACTTCGAATATAGTTGAACACTAAATAATTTAGTGGAAGTGTTACATTCAACAATTAGTTACACCAAACATATTGATGTCGACATAGCGTATAAAAGCTTACACGTTGTGGGATGGATTACTTTATATATTCCAAGACTGCTGCGCCTACTCTGACACTACCGCAGCGAGTACTTTCACTCGACCCGTAAGAGGGTGAAAGGAGTTACGCGCCCACAATAATGATCCTCTCCATGAGCCATTTTAGTTACAAGGGCGGGCCGTCCTCAACGTCAGAAACTAGTACTAAAAAAGTAGCTTTTATAAACATTCTCATATCCGGATGCATCTCTCCCAACTGCGGGACAGTGTGGACCCCCTAAACCTAGTCTCATCGTCCGAGGAGTACTCATAGCAATTCCATGAAGCCGTATTGGGCTTTTCGGCACTTCAACATATAACTTCAGGTCCGGAAAAAGGACTACTTTGCTGAAAATCTACAATTATATCAATGGAATCTAAATTAACACATTGTAAAATTACAGTGACATCAAACAAAAAGCTGCTAAAATATCATCGCAATTATCCTTTAAAAATGAAGAAACGTTACACGTAAACAACGTATGAAATGAAAATAGAAATGAAAACCGAATACAAAAAACAAACCGATACTTTAAAAAAAGCCGCATAGCTGCAATAGAAGAAAAGTTCAAACCATTAGCACAGGAGATCCAAGAACTTAAGGAAAACGTTAAAAAACTACATATACGTATATACGACCTAGAAAGGAAACATATAAAGAACGACATCGTAACACACGGTATAAACGAAGCAGAAAAGAAGAACGAAGAATTGCGGCAGCTAATTTTAAATGTTTTTAACAAAGCTACCGAAAGTACTGGAGGAGAAAAATGGGATGTGTCAAACTAAAGAGCTTATTAAAAAAGGATGTGAAAAAAGTAAGACCTATCGTAGTTGCTCCTACACTCTCATGGAGAAAAATCGAATAGGTTAAAAATAAGAAACACTTAGCATCGGGTGACAATATCACTGAAGACTTCCCAAAAGAAATTTTGGACAAAAGGAAGGAGCTGAAAATACGCAAAGAAGGAGCACAGAAAAACGGGAAAATAACATATATCCGATACGAGTATCTAAAACTGAACTAAGGTAACCAAAGGAAACTATTACCTATTAAATCGCCAGAATCGTCAGCTGAAACAGAGAACTGCGAAAAAACAGCGCCAAGAAAGATGAATAAAACAAACGCGTTGCTTTTCCGCCCACGTGGAAACTCAAATCCATCGAGAACATCGGACAAATAGCAACTACCGTTTGTACGGCTTGTGCCAAGCCGGAAAAAGAACACAAAAAAGGTAATAGCAAACAAGGTGACAAGCCGGCTTGGAGATTACTTACTACTTGGAGTAATCTGCAAGAATTAGAAGAAGCATTAGAAAACATAAAATGGGACATAATCGAATTAAGTGAGGCCAGAAGAATTGGAGATACAATAGAAGAACATGAAAATAATGTTTTCTATTATAAAATAGAAATAAAAGGGCAATATGGAGTAGCATTCTTGGTTAAACAACATCTAAAGAAATACATGATTGAATTCTAAGGAATTTCCAAGAGAATTCTTTTCGTAACATGGAACTACCAGGTTCCGAGGAGGCATGCTCCATCATTCAAATATATGCACCCACTGAAACTAACACAGCTGAGTCCAAGAACAATTTCTTTGAAAAATTAACTCAACTTTGCAAAATGCGGAAAAGAATATTATTGTTATGGGGTATTTTAATCAAGACCCAGACTAACAGACCACGATCAAATTGGTCAGGTACTGTCCGAAGGTGGTGTTCGGAGTCATCGCAATCGGCGTGTTTGTAGGAAGAGAGTTATGAAAGTGGAGGAGGCAAGGCTACCTGCCTTGTAAGGATCGTGAAATGTGTTAGGGAATTGGCGCAGTGATATGTTGTTTTTGTATTTTAATGGTAGGATAGGAACACAAAGAAAAGGAGAAAATAAGATAAGTAGAAATTTTGGCACTAGAATAGGAAGAGAAAATGCTCACAGAATGATCGATTTAGAACGCGAAAACAATTTTGCATATATGAATAGCTTTTTCAGGGAAATACTTGCAATAAAATGGACCTGGCTATCGACGAGTGTGTGAGTTAATATCATAATGGAATTGACTATATAGCCACCAATAATAGTTATCCTTTTCAAGATGTAGCAATTATAAAACAATTTAATTTTAACACCAACCACAGAATGGTGAGAGCAACTGTAAAATTAGGAAAACCAAAAAGAAGCAGGGAACACTTCAGCACAACAGATCCAGAACATAAGCAACACTATAGTAGTGTTGCTATGTTGTTGCATTTTATTTTGGTTGCCGGACCATAAAATCCAACAATATTATAACACAGAATGAGATACATGTATCAAATAACACCACCAGACAAGAAATACTGGGCCAACTAACCAAACAATTAATAGCAAAAAGTAAAGAACTTTTGAAAAGGAAAAAAATACAAACACAATTTAAAAAGATTACTTCATTAAATAAAGATATGTCATAACATAAATCAAGATAAGAAGAGCAGAGTATATCGATGAATGCATTAAGAAAACAGCCGGAGTGAAAAGGCACTAAAAAAATGGAAGGACAGAAAATAATGGATTCCCAAAATAAAAACTTAACAAAAACTTAACACTGGATGCTGCAAACAATTTCTAAAAGCCTTTTATATTCACAGCAAGCAAAGATACTATTATGTTACTGGATCAAAACAAACATGTCCCAGAAATCCTAGAGAGCGAAAATATTACTACAATCAGAACACAAAAAATTATAAAGCGCCAGGACCAGATCATATAAACATCAAGCAAATGAGAAACAATCTCACAGAAACAATAAAACTCCTAACATAGCTATATAATTAGATCCTATACACCAAATACATTCCGTCTCAGTGGACTAATACCGACATTGTACTCATTCACAAGAAAGGCGACAAACACGACGTCCGATAAGTTTGGATATATAAAGTTTACACATAACAGAATAAAAAAAATTTTACAGCCTAAAGAGCAAGCAGGAATTAGATCAGGGTACTCCACTGTCGATTACATGCATACTTTAAAACAACTGAAAAAAAAAACACATGAGGTACACCTGAACTCCAGACACAGTGAGAACCTACAGGTTCTCACTGTGTCTGGAGTTCATAGACTACAATAAAGCCTTTAACTCTAGAGACCACAACTCCATTTGGAAAGCTCTTAAAAAAGCAAGGTATTGAAGACAAATACATAAGAATAATAACTAAGATATACAACACAGATAAAATTAAAATGAGAACCAATTGAAATTAAAAAGGTGGTTCGACAAGGGGACTCCACTCTAACGAAAAAATTTCTCGGCTGCGCTGGAAGACATATTCAGAAAATTGGAATGGGATAGTATGGGAGTGAGTAACAAGAGAGATTGGCTGATGAATTTATATTTTACAGATGACCTAGTGATACTTTCCAATAATCCCCAAAACCTACAGATCATGCTTGTCAAAAAAAGCAGAGAAGTGGGTCTTACAATGAACAGAGCAAAAATCAAAGTAATGACAAATAGCATTGACACACAAAGAACAGTAGATGAAGAAAGATTAGAATATGCAGATTCATATATATATACATTGTGGCTAGCAAATATCATCTTATGACCTAACAGAACAAGAAATAAAAAGGAGAATCAGAAAACTTGTTGAAGAGATTTTGGTCACTGAAAGATGGACCAGTAAACAGTGGATAGTTCTTCTTTTGTTGTTAGTGAGCAACATAAATAAAGTTTTCAATATGTGTATTTTGCCTGTTCTAACATGTGGTTGTCAGAACTGGGCACTAACATCTAAACATACTCAAAAGCTAAAGACATGCCAAACAAGCATGGAGTGCAGCATCTTGGGGTACACAAAAAAGGACAAGAAATGGCCATATTCATAATAAACACGACAAAACTTAAAAGTGGCAGAACCACTTTGGAGCCGTGTCACACGGGATGGACAATGATGGAAAGAGTTGGGGGAGACCTGTGCATGGATAGTATGCGCTGATGAACAGTTACAATAATTATGATTGATTTAAATGCATGTATATTTAGGTGTGTCTGCCTTTTAGGTTAATACATGAATAAATGAAAAAATCTAAATTAGGTCTAAAAATATGTGTATAAACACAAACTTACTTTAGGAGAATTGTTTGTAGTTCCAGGTTCCTGTTTTGCATGTATCAGATGATGTTGAGGGACACTTGTTTGTATTGTTTCTGTCTGTTGCTGGGTCGTTGCATCTGCTAAGCTCTTCAACCCTCCATTTAGCAAAGTGTGATTAAGCTGTGAAGCATCTATTACAGGAGTTGCTATCCCCTGAGCTTGGAGAGCCCTTTTCATTAGTATTTCGTTGCATTCTTCAGCTGTTAATTGTATTGGACCGATGGGTGTCATAAATGGCTTGGACGCAAGGTTTGCTGCTGAAAAAACATGACCTGAATTACGTATTGTGTATGCTCATTTTTTATGTATATGAGTTTTAAATGAAGGTGACCACAGTCACTAAAATTTCCAAAAATAAGCATTATCATCATGCATCAATGAAAGGTATCGTGATAGCAATCTGTATTGAGCCACCACGACCGGGGAGCTACCTCTCACACACATGACTCTGCCTTAATATGAGCGCATCTGCATTACAATAGTGAGTATGTCTATGGACTCTGGTTATCATTAAAAGACTATTACAATCAAGTTCTTTGTTTGCCTTCTTGCCTCCCTAATATATACAGCATTTGTCAAAATGAATTGGCTAGAGTGAACTGGTGTTTACTCTTTAAGAACAGACATAATTCTGCAGTGAAAGGTGCGCTACATGATTGTTCAATATCTGCTGTAGATCAGAACCAATCAACTTTGATTTGGTAGTTCAAATATTCAAATGGTTCTATTTTTTTAAACAGCTTACTTATTATTGTCTAAGGTAATTTAAGAACAATTGAAACAATGATATATGTATAAGGTGTCTGTTAGGATTTAATGTGACTGGAGATAAAGATTATAGTTAGTGTTAGGGAGTGAAATAGGTACTGAAAATTTGCATGAATTGCATTGGGGTACAGCTATTTATTGCTTTTTTTATATTTAGATCATTATTTAAACTCACTCTGTATTGTTGTAGTTTGACTTTGTTGTGGGTTCTTATGGTGAAGGCTATGAGGTGACTCGTTGAGAACAAACATGGCTTTTCGACCTGCAATTGGCATACCAGATGTCACAACCCTTGTGACCTGAGCTGCTGAATTTGCTGATACAGTAACCGCTAATGCACCTACTTTTTCTTGAACTTGTGGTGTCTTATGTGACATAACAGTCAAAGTTGTTTCAGGTGAAACCTGTAAAATAATAGTTTGTATATAGTGAGAACACAAAATATTGACTAGAAATTACAACATAATATAACATATAGTTATTGAGTATACTTTCCCAATCATACATATATTATGTTTATTAAGAATTGTATCAGTTGAGCTTATATTTTGAGATGTTGTATACTGTCTCTACTTATATTCTGCTTTTAGGATTGTATTATAGAGGTTTCCTTTATTATTATATTTATATATTTCTATATAACAATAATTGTTTCCTCAACATTCAACCAACTGCTTGATAAGAGGAATGAAAAAATTATGAAAAGCCGCTACCTGTATTTCAATTTAATTAAAATAGTAACGCTAAAACATCACTGATATTTCAAAACCAGAAAGTTTTGTAAACGCCAACCATATATTTTTTTAAGCATATTGCATGAAAATGTTTCTCATTTATAAAGGATTGCCAACGAGGCACACAATAGTTTACAATACAATACCAAGATGGATAACACACTAAAAAGTGCCTTAGCCACAGGCAGTCACAAAATTCCTATGTGATAAAGAGATAATTAGTTACCACTGAGACTATTTATGCAACTATATATTAATGAACAACGTCCTCAATGGTGAGGGTTATGACACCTAGTCCCTTTTCTAAAATAATGTTTTACCCTCAGTTGTGTAAAAGTGCACATCAATTTTGGAATCAATCGCCATAGAAAAGATTATTCAGTTGAATTCTGGAATTAAGTATACAATAACAGAACAAAATATTATAATCAACAATTGCATGATAACAACAACAAAAATGTAGTTCCCAGTCAACACAAAAGCTTATTAATAGATCCAAGTATCGAAACTTTTGTTGTGGCGTTATAACTATGTGAAAACTAAAGTAAATAAATATTTCTTCTATGAATATTCATTTGTGGCAGAGAATATATGATATTGGTTAGTCAAATAACTGTAATCATTAATAAAAAATGTGGTTTATTATATTTAGATGGTTAAATAATTTAGAGACGGTAAACGTGACTTACTGTATTCCCTAAAGTGTAACTTAAGCTGTTCGGAGTATCTACTTCACACTTTGTAGGGTCGGCCGTGCTCGAAAATCCCCAAGAATAACCGAAACCCGAGACATTGCTTGGCGTTGGCATACACATTTTTATAGACAAAACCGTCCACTATATTAAAATAAACAAAATAATCCCACATACGATACTTCGATTGTAAACACTACTCATGACAGATTCACCATTAGTTTATACATGTACGCTTTCACAACTACAAATGCAAAGCGCAACCGTCAACCAAAGTCTTGTTACACTTTGTATACTTATGTAAACACATTTTTTGCAACTTCATTATACACGAAACATACAAAATTACTTTACTAATCCTCTGAATAAAACAAAACTTTCAATAACTTAGTAGAAAAGGCGGCGCGGTACGCATAGGCCTACATTGACACGCACAAAATAACAAAGATTTGGCTTAGAATTACAGTTATGGGAAGGTTTAAAATCCATAATTTACTTCGAGCCTTTGAAAATAATTTGTTGCGCCCTAAAATAATAGGGCACTGATCTAATAAATTAACAAAAACAATAATTTTATCGCACACACAAAAAACCGGACGCCATTTTATTGTTTATGGATAAGTAGTTTTTTTTATATAGATCTTATGTTTTTAGCACTCATTTTCTGTTGGTTTAAATCAAAAGTTTTCACTCCCAAATAGTTTGCTAGGTCCTTGATGTTGATACAACAACAATGTTTTTTAATATTGAAATTAGTTAAGTATTGATTTCTTTAGTTTACGCGTATGTTACTCATTACAATAAAATTACTTTTACGGATTTTATTACGGTTTTATACTGGTAGACCCAGTCACCATGGTTGCAGTAAATCTTTGAAACCTTGGACTAGTTAAATAATTCAATAAACCGCGATAAGATCCCTAAAAGTAGTTTTATTTTAATAAATAATTTTATTAAAATAAAACTACTTTTAACATAACACTTGAGAATGGGTATTTCGATCAACAAAACTAAAACCTGATGAATCTGGTACTTTAGATAAGTTAGGTTTTAAGTAATAAAATGACTAAAGGAATATGAAAGCGTAGACCAGTTACAATATCGTAATAACAAATAGTAGCCGTGAAACGAAAGTACTAAGACGTATTGGCATAGCAAAGTCAGCAATGACTCAATTGAATAAAGTATTGAGACACTGGAATATCAAAAGTAAAACAGGACGTCCGAGAAATCTAAAATCGCTGCCAGTGGCTGGAACAATAGAGGCCGTAGTTAAATTAGATGGTCGTCAGTTCACAAAACACCTAGATATAACGATCAACAACAGGAAACAGTTTATGGACACTCCCCATACCTACGTTACTCTTACTACTCAGTTACGAGGGATCAACAAGAAAGAGTGTTTCAAAATGAATCGGATAGGAGAGTTTCGAAGAAAATTGAGAATGATGAAAGAGTTATTACTATAATAATATCAGCTCAACATATTATGAAGCTAGCTGTACAGCAAAGAGTATACATGCGGGAAATGGTGCATCTGATAGACAAATTAAAATAAGATTGATCAGTAAACATCCGCAAAACATCTAAGTTGTATCGGTTGGGAAATATCCAGGGCGGCAACTGATTTCACAATATAATAGTGCTCCTGGGGAAATTGCGCATAAATCGCACAGTAGCGGAGTCTGGAACACCAAGATGGTAGACACCTTACATTGTCCGATGATGGGATTCAGCTGCTTGTACAACTAAACAAATCCATGCAACACTCCTCGTGGAAAATACGTTAAAAGACGTAGAAGGTACTAATATCGCCCCTTAAGGCAAGTGAATCTCATACTAGCAGTAGCTAAGTTAAGTTAAGACGCAGTTTTCTTAGCAGTAAGCGAACATACTTAAGTCCTTATTGGGTTAAATTGGACAAAATTTAGTCTTCCCCATTCTGCGATACTGGTCAGCAACGACTCAATTTCCGATACAAACCGTTTATACAGAGACTTCAGGTGCAATAGAAAATAAAAAAGCTTTTTTCGGGTACTATGATTAAATATAGAAATATTCACTATTTCAACGGTGCTGTCGAAAATATCGTAGACTGAACCAGGTCAGAAGCCGTTAGCCATTCATGTTACCGGACTTCTGTGTTCTATTATCTATGAGAATTATGACATTTTATCTTTGTTGAATGTTGCGATTGTTGAATGAGAAGTTCACTAAAAATATTCATGTACTACCCGTATCGGCGAAGAATCACAATAAATAAAGGTTATCAGACGTTCAGTGAATTAAAATATAGTCTTCTGTGTACTAATATTGAAAAGTCACCATGAATTCTATGTCAATGGACAAAGATGAATCTTCATCTTCTGCAATTTCAACAAATCATCCCTTAGAGCAGTTTATATTGCTGGGTAAATTCGCTAAGGGATCAGCATGTGCAGAATTAATTAAACAAGTCCTGGAGGCTCCTGGTGTGCATGTATTTGGAGAACTTTTGGAAATGCCCAATATTAAAGAGGTACAAAATGTATGGTTTACGCAACTTATTAAATGTTTGTATTATTAAATGTTACAGTGCCTACTATAGTTAACTGATTCAACTTTAATATTAATAATACTGAAGAAGAGAAATTAAAAGAAATAGAATAGTGTATTAGATAATTCATAAATGTGATTTTGTTTCCAGTTGGAGGATGGTCCTTATGCCGCACATTTCAAAACATTAAATTTGTTTGCCTATGGTACTTATAAAGATTATTTAAACAACAAAGCGGACTATTTAGAATTGACACCTGCACAGTGCAAGAAATTACAACATCTAACTATAGCAACATTAGCTACCCAAGAAAAGTGTATTCCATATAGTGTATTGCTCAAAGAATTAGACATAAAAAATGTTAGAGATCTCGAGGATTTAATTATTGAAGCAATATATGCAGGTAATTTGGCAATACTTTTAACTTCTTGTCTTTCAGACCATATCCATTTGTGTTTAACATATCCATCATGCAATACCATTATAAAGTGTACATAATTTTTATTAAGAACCCTTGTATTTGTTTTTTGATAAACTTCGTTGTTGCAATATTTCTGCTTTTTAGAAATGTAGAATTTTTTGAATATTACTTATAACATTATGGATGAACATGTAGAAAACAACTACTTCTGGGTCTTTGTATCATATAACATATGTACACCGGTAATAAAATTGTAACAAGTTCTACTTGGAAGACATTTAAAAAATATGTATATGTACCTTACAGTGCCAACAAATTGAAGCGAAAATTGTTCATCAGCTGCTAGTTTTTAAATTAAAAGATTTAAAATTTCAGATATTATTCATGGAAAATTAGATCAAGAATGTAAACGAATTGAGGTGGATGTGGCTCTGGGAAGAGACGCAAGACTCGAGGATGCTGCATCAATTGCTGATGTGTTGGCAGACTGGTGCAATGCTTGTGAAGCCGTACTTCATTCCGTTGACCAACACATTTTGAGAGCAAATCAACACAAAACACGAGCAATTAGACATCAACACGGTATTGAAAAAGAGGTGTGTGAAGAAAAGGGATTGGATTATTTTTTTCAATCTTATCATTCTTGTTGCCACTGGTGCAAACAAACACTTTTTTGAAATTGTCTAATAAAACCCATAAATATCCCTACAATTTTATGTAAAGGTGTTATGTTCCCATACTTACTTACTAATAGGGGCCTACATAGCTGCTTCTTTGAACCTACATTTTGTGAATTATTGCAGCTGACAAAGCATAGGTTCTGTAATGTAATGTTCCATGGAAGACAAATGCATTTCCATTATCCATCCAATACATCATCAACGTCAGCCAGATTCCGGATGACAGTTATTGCTGGACATAGGCCTCCTTCATAGAGCACCAATGTATATCTCGTAGTCTTATTGTGCAAAATGCCATATATCATTACGGCTAGCCATTTTTTTTAAATAGGGTCATTTTGTATTGTGGCGCGTCAACGATTATCTGGGTTGTCAATGCGAGACCTTCTTAAATATGGTGCCTGACATTAAGTCGTCTCATTGAATATCTTGATCTTAGGCAGTGATACTAATTGATACAATTTTGAAATTTTGCTAAATGTTTGGTTAAATAAAAGATAACCTAACCACGAACCTATCTGGGCATGGCTTTTTACTTCTCTATGTTTGATAACCAACACCATTACTGTAATGTCAAGCAACGCCGCGAGTGTTTAATTTAGGAACTAAAATAAGTAAGCTGCTGATAATGATCCACTTTCAGTCAACAAGGTTAGGTTTATCGAATATATAATAACGCCATGCCAAACACTTCAGGAATTTCACTCAGCCGGATTCAATTTTGCTAATCGTTTAACTAGCTATCCATGTTAAAAATAACAGGGCCACTGTTATTTTTAACATGGATAGCCGTAATGATATACTGCAATTAAGAAAATCCGACTGTGACATATATATATATATATTATTACAACCAGAACAAAGTAGTCTACGTATATATTAGAACTAAATTGGGCAAACTCCAGCTTTAATAATTTATAGTCGATAGTTACAGGTATTTATTGACAGTCCTCTGTGTCCTTTAGTGGACAAGCGTGCTGATGATGTTTACCATGATGACAATTATTTATGCTCATGTAGGTACAATGTAGAATGTGTTACTATAGGAACTGGTTGTGGTTCCTAAGTTTCATAAAATAATTTATTTTTCAGATAATGTACATAAAATCTTCTCTCAAAACACAAGCCGAAAATGATGAATCAGCATCTGGCAGCAGCGAGATACAAAGTGTGCCAAAAAAGAATTCCAGCAAAGGAAAAACACCACGCAATTCTGCTAAGTTTTGGCAGAAGAATACATAATTTCTCTTAACATATTCTGTAAACTACCTATTGTAATATAATAAATTTTTAAATACTTTTTGTTCATATTGTTAGTTTTGTTCAACATGAACGTAAAATGTGTTATTTACTTTAATGTCACCAAAAAATAATGCCTTGTTTGTGATAACTAACTTTGCTCATCCTAAATGTTTCCACAAAGATTATATGAAAATTCTGGATTAACTGGGAAAAAATGCCTGCAATATAAAAAAGTAGCATGAATCTAATGGAAACTTGTTGGATACAGTAGCGCCATAAACAAATTTACTGCATACAGCTTAAATTGTATAACGAATGTTTGAATGTGTGATGTGTTTGTCGATGACCATAATCATTGAGCTTTACATTTTACAAATATACCTAAGATGGTATATACGCCTAGTAAAGGATTAAAGAACCCACTATATTATACACATTATACATATATACTCATAATCATATCCTACTAATGTTATAAATGTAAAAATTTGTATTTAATTTGACCCTGTTCCATGCAATATATACTTAACTTGGAAAAACTTTGCCCACATAAAGGGAGGACTAACTTGCGATTGGTTTTTCGCGCGTAAAGTCGCTAGGCACAACTAGTATGTCAAGATGTCACTGTTTTCTACTAATTTAGTAGCGTATCAAATATCTATACTAATAATATAAAGCTGAAGAGTTTGTATGTTTGTTGGTTCGATCGCACTGATCTCAGGAGCTACTCGGAATTGATAAATTTGTTTTGTGCTGAACAGCTAACGTCTAACGAGGAAGGCAAAGCAAGTTCGCCGAAGAGAACAATAAGATTCTGGCGCATCAGCTTTCAAAGGACAGTACGCAAATTCTCATGAGGCTGTCAAAGTTGAACATCAGTTGCAGGGAATCGGCTGTGTGAGGGTTCTTTGAAAGAAGATGTTGAGACAACATTATTTTTGGCATTGGTTAAGAATTTGTAATTATGTTTATTTTTCCTTATGTGTGATACTTTACTTATTATGAGTGAGTACTAAATAGTAGGATTAGGAACAATGCCAGCGTGAAGAGATGATTATTCTGTTATGTTTCGTATGGTTTGTAAGAGTCTTCAGTCCGGTAGTCCATAAGGAAAGGCGGAGAAAGAAATGGAGGGCAATGCATTTACATAAGCTCTTTTTGTGTGAGCGAAGTGAAGCCTACTACAACTTTATCGGATTGAGTGAGTGCTCGTCGGGCGACGAAACTAGTTTCGGGGTCGATAAGCCGCTCTTCTGCAGATAGAAGAAATACATCATAACATGAGAATGTTTATAATATATAATTTAACTATTTTTACAAGAGTGTAAATGAATCCATAGAGAGTTTTATAATGCAACTAGAAATAAGCTAGTACTTTTAGCAACCTTGATAGTAATTCCAAAACCAAGGAGATTCTAATCGTAAATATGTCCTGTGACTACCCGCACATTTGTCAGGGTCTACTAGAAGAACCTGAGAGATAATATCATTAGATGTTTCCGCACTACTAGATAATGTGACAGGTAACATGGGCTTTTTATAATACCCACTGCACATTTCAATTGGAATTGACCCTGCGAAAATAAATTGATTTCATGGTAAGACGTAGAAAAGGTTTTGCTATAACCTTTAGGAAGGTAGGAGAAAAATATACGTTCGTTTTTCAATTATATACATAGTGAAGTAACCATATTTAATAATGTTATTTTAGAACGTAATATACATATCAACAAATGTATCATATTTCGAGCATTGTTCATCCGTTATCGCGTGATTGAGAAATAAACGTTCAAATATCCATCGAAATTTATTTTCGTTTGTATTTATAATACCATGTTGGTAGTAGGATTTTAAGGAAAATAAGTTGCCACACTGAAGTGAAATAAATGTCAAATGAAGGAGTAAGATAGTTATATCGAGTATTAATATAAACGAGAGAGATCGAGTAACGTCAGGAAAGACAAAAACACTCGTAAAACGAGTTTACCATTTCGGCGAGTAGGCGATTGTTTTTGACGCAGCAGCGCAAACAAAGTGCGCAGGTAGTGCAACGATTAAAACGTTTGTAGACCGCTGAAAAGTGATGTAAATAATATGAAAAACACATTGTAAATAAAGTCCTTTTAGTACAATCATAATAAATGCGAACCGTTAAGTCGTGTGTTGATTGTAGCGTAACATATGTACAAAAATGAATGTGACAAGCGAACAAAGTGACAATTGACTAATAAAACGTATAATAAAATGAATCCGTGATTTACAAATTGCATAGACTTTGTTGCGTTACAAGACATTTGTTTTCCGGAGTACAATATCATAAGGTCTCCGCGAATTGGATGAACACACAGGCAAGTATGCCCCATAGGTGAAAACTACATTAACTCTTACAAAACAAAGGATTTCATATTAATTTAATCATTTTTTATATAGAATAATCATTTATTTACGTTAATAGATATTAATGAAGCAGTAGAAAGATATAACTACTGAAGTAACGTCTAGAAATAGATAGAAATATGTTGTAAAAGTTTATTGTGGTCAGCTAACAGTTCTTTGTTGTAGGAGTCAGCTGTTTAGTGCCGAGGACATACGAGGCAACTGGTCTATCCAGTTTTGTTGCGCGATCTTGCAACCATAAATTGTTCTGTGCTAAATGCAAAGTCTGACGAATAAATAAGACAATGTATCTTTCATAAATAGGTATAATTACTACCTAGTGAGCCGTGTTCGTTACGTTTTTATGTAATATCGCAATTATTGAATATAAGTAGTACGTACCTGATACCATGTGATACCGCTGCATACGTACCTACTGCGAATTTTATACTACATGCAAAACTAAAGAATACCAACTCAAATGGATCATGATTTTCCTGAAGCACTACACTTTGTTGCTTTAGGAAATCAACAAATCAAATATTATTATATATATAAACATAATATCAAAGTATAAGTGACAATACCTAACGTAGGCACTTGCTTATAACATCAACTGTATGGAAGTTCATTTTTACCCGACAACGCGACGCATTTAATAATTTGGATCAATGATTGCCATTTTCCTATCGTTATTTAGTTATTCCAAAATACGTATCGTAACAGTCTTATCCTAGGTATTTAAATGTATGCTGCAGTGACAAAAAACTAATGCCCGGATGTTAGTGTCATGCTTCTTCAGTCCTAGAGAGCCTATGACCCGTTTGCGTTTCCAAATGAACACGCGAACAAAAGCACGCCTATACTACAAGTTACAAGCTGAGTGTCTAGTGGCTAGCCTTCAGCTATAGATAATAAATTTAGAAAACGAAATTTAGGGCCTCGTATTCGTGTAGCTCTATTCGTATATATGTTTATAATAGTCTGTAAGCATATCAACAATCAAAAGAAGATTCTCCCATTTCAAAAAATATCACCGGGCACGATGCAATGAGAATCTCCCTCAATGAGTGACAAGACGAAACATTCTGGTCTTTTACGTAACGACTCTCGCACTTCTGAAGCAGGCCGTTATGAATGTTTTTAGGAAGAAAAGGGGACTAAAATACAGCCTAACATTCACCACACCTATGCTGACTAAGTAAGTACGTGATGACTAAAGACTCACAATGTCTTTACCAGTATCACTTTCCCAGAGACAATGAGAGATAGGGATGAAATCAAATGCCACATAGGCGTAGACTACATCCCTTTATAAAACGATCTTGGTTAGTTGAGTTGTAGCCGTGGTACACTAAGGTCTCCTCTTCCTCATCACATAGTTGTGTCTGCCTTACAGCATACCAATGAAAGGTAATGCCACTGGGACGGTACGGCTGGGGAGGTGCCTCTAGCTCACATGCCTTTGCAGCAGAAGCAAAGTGACAACTTTGGTGTTCCCGTTTTTTAAGGTTTGTGAGTTGCTGGTTGGCCATTGGCGGGCAGAGAGAGAAGGGGCCACGTCAGCCAGAAGCGCGACACATCTGAATGTCTGTGGGCGTCTGCAGCCGCTGCGTTTGCCACTTTTATATCCACAATATAAAAATCGCCTTTTCTTGGAACTGGTTTTAAATGTTACTCGACTTTGTAGACCAGCGATGTCCGGTATCATTGAAAGCTTGAAATGAAAACTACCGTTAGCACTCATACCGCTACTCCGTCGCTACCAGATTGGTTTGGGAGACGAGTCAGCAGTGGCACGACCTTCGTGCCTCACTGCCAGATATTGATCGATTCGTAAATGATTCATTGAGGACGATCGTGCCGATGTTGATTAATTATTAGAAAATGTTAAGATTTGTAAAATTTTAAATCACTATTTTTTTAATACAATGCAAATTTGTGTTGACGCCTTTTTAATTTGTAACTTTTTTTTCATTTTCAAGATCACTTTAGGGTTTCGTATCATTTGCTGCACCTCCGTTGTTTGTCTGCCTGTCCGTTCGTCTGTCACAGGTCTGTATGTCTAGAACCGTAATAGATAGAAACATGAAACTTTTTGTAGAATGTGTATTATTGTAGCTACAGTAACGACAAACATAATTTGGTAACTTCTAGAACATATCACATAAAAAATCATTACTTGCTTATATTTGTAGTTTATTATATCCTACAAAATGAGTTGTATGCACTCATTTTGTAGGCTCCTACATACATCCCCCCAATTCTGATTTTTGTAAATTTTTATAAGTTGTACCTTCCAATAGACGGGACCGTTCTTCGGTGAGCTCGTTCGACCGAACGACCGGTTTAAGAAAATGCAAATTAGTATTGCTCACGCACAATAGCAAATTCCTATTTTAAAACATAGGTTCAAAAATAGAATAGGCATGACATGACTGTATATTGTTATAAAACATAATCATACAAAATACAAATGGAACACAGCTTCCTTTTTTAAATGAAAAGCCAACGGACGCTGACATTGATTTTTAAATCTTGGCAATAGATGTTTACGCGGGTATCTGTGACAGGCCTCGTATCATTCCGTGCGCCTATAATCTCCTATGCTACGTGCTTGTCTAAGCTATGTTCGCGCAGGGCTTCCATCACTAATACGCAACGAGGCCTAGTTCCAACGTTCTGGTCATGTGTTAAAGTCTATTAAACCACGGCTGTACTTCATTTTATGGACTTGATAACGCCTTGTAAATCGATATCGCTAGCTGCATGCACGGAAAACTATGACGTCATAATAAAGTTTCGTGTGTTGGTAATATACCGGTGGGCGAAGTCGGCGAGCGAGAACGCGAAAGAAGTCGTCACTTCCCCTCCATCGGATGTTGTGTTCATAGAGATGGATTTTGTTATGTAAATTTGTATCATCCGTAAAGAGGCTTACAGACCACTAATTTTTATTACCATTCCATATACATATAAACAAACGAAGAATCAGAGCCATTTTGTGATTACCGATGTCCATAAACCCATCATAGCCATCATCATTTAAGGCCTTAACATCCTTCTGGCCGTGCCGGTCCTAATCGACTGTAATGCAACATGGCTCCACCTCTTACTAACTATAATACATATTATATCATAGACACTGATTCCAAAGACACCATTCGTTACTGTGGAATAAAACGTAACATTTATGTTATGCTAGCTTGCAATCCATATCGGTGTCAATTTTAAACTAAGCGCGTTCAGTAATTTTCCCGTGAAGGTAACAAACATAAATACATTTAAACTTTCGCATCTACAATATTGGTGGAAATAAAGGATAGGATAGGATTGTCGTTTCTGTTCAACGTAAGCTGCGTTATAACAGCTGAATAAGACACCTCTCTGCCAACCACGCCACTTCCTACAACTGTACTGTAGAACCAGCTGCCACCTGCGGTATTTCCGATCTGATACGTCTTAAGAGGTCTTCAACAAAAGAAAGTACCTATTCCTTAAAGGCCGGCAACGCGTCTGTAAGACGCCCAGTCTTACAGATGTCCATGGGCGGCGGTAGTTATACAACGCACCTGCTCGTTTGCACCCTATCTCATAAAAAACCCCGTTATAGCATCGGATTGCCGTAAGTACTGGTCAGACGACGAGACTAGGTATGGGATAGGCAGGGGGACCGACCCCCCACCCTCCCGCAAATAATGCATTATGAGAATATTTATAATAGCTAGTGTAAATATTATTACCATGGCCAGAGAGACTGCGGGCTACCACTTACTGGGACGTGGACGTCGGGGCAGCTATGATGGCTATAACGTCTGATCGTGGAGAGGATCAACACCGGGGTCCCTTCCTTCCTTCGCCCTCCGACGGGTAAACTCGCGCGATACGGCCCTATTATTCGAGCAAGTCCCGGATCGTACTAGGATTAGTCTCTGGTCTCATATTAGACTCTAAAGGTGTCTTTCGAACTGTTCGTACTCGAACGTGTGTGCTGTTGTCTGATTTGACGGCTGTCTGGGTTGTAGCGAACGTTGTACGACCGCGGTCGCGCGCGTGGAGTGCGACCCCAGGTGTGCGGTGAGAGTGTATTTGCTGAAAGTGTTTGCATCTCGTCGTGAGGGGGTCGTATTCGTTCAAAACCTTGCACTTATTGCGAAATCGCTACGTGAGAGGGCGTAGCGAGAAAGAATATTTCGCTGGAATATGACAGCTATCGGGCGCACACAGACTTTATAGAGCCTGAGCGTGTTTCTGACAGTCCTCTTAGTTTTAGCGTTTATACATAATAAAGCGTTTGCAAGACGTACCGCGCTGCTGACAATCGGTTTACTGGTGCGTAGTTAGTATAGTTCTTCAGCTAACGCTCTTTAGCTTCCTTTACCATTTATTATATATATTAAAGTTTAGTACCATGCTGCGTTGTTCGTGAATTGGGGCGGCAAAACCGAAGTGCTTCACGCCCATATTATCATTTGTCGAAGACACTTATGTTGGCTGTTTCCCTCGGCCCCCCCC
>JAFELO010001474.1:66945-101096 GCA_017140195.1 Eumaeus atala
AAATTCGACGTTTTCCGACGGTCGGTCACATTTTACACATTGCAGCACAAATTGATTTTGTCCGTGAGTATAGTAATAAAAAAAGCATCAATTCTCTTTTCTTTTGCTCTTTTATCTTCCTTTTTTGCTCTTTACTACATAATACTTGTAAGTGTTAAAAACTCAGAAATTAAAAAGCATTTAGCATTTACTATTTATTACGTGGTCCGGAACATGGAATGTTGGAGCCAAAAGGAGGGCAATGCATCTGTATTAACATTTTATTGTGCAGATGTCTACAGCAGTCTAGTATATTCGACAATTACTCTACGTAGTACTGCTCTAGACCGCGTATGGATAAACATTTGCACTGGGACGTCTAGCGGCCAGTGCGTGTCAGGAGCGGGTCATGAACGGTATCCTTGGCCTCATACGTATAAAGTTTTCTTGTCTAGAATGTTACTTACTTGACAGCTCAACGCATCATATGGTTGTGTTATATTTATTGGGTTCAGCGACGCGTGGGTTGCGCAGGTTGACTTTAAGTGCCCAATTGTGGAGAAAGACGACTACACGTTTGCACCTCTGGTTTTCCTCTGGTTCTCGTCTCCAAACGACTCCGACTGTTCGTTTGCCCACTTGTGTAGGTCCGTCGGCCCCACATCTCATATTTGATAGAGTACTCCAACAGGCAAACCCCCCATATGTTTTTCTGACATGTTCGAGTATGTCCTCAAATCTTATATGATATTGTAGCCAAAACAGTGCGGTAACATTGCGTTGTAACTTAATATTACAATTGGCTGCAGTTGTTTTAAGCGCACACAATTGCTCAATTGTCTGCGCTGTGCGGTTTTCCAAATCACGTCTCGCAGACCGCAGCGTTTGGCTCCGTCTCGCTGAGCTGAGGTTTAGATTACGTCTCTATTGTTGTTCACACCTCAGTGATATGTCGAGGTCGATGAACCTTCGGTTTTCCTCTTCATCCTGTGTATAGAGTCTCGGCGATGTGGTTGGCACTTTGGACTCCGATTGTTCGTTTTCCCCCCTAACTAGGTACATAATATGTATATGTAAAGCAGGACAAACGAGCAATCGGAGACTTTTTACGACGCCCATTAACATCCACATAATTACTATGCTGATGCATATAGTATATATAGATATATATATATATATATATATATATATATATATATAATTACTATAATGGACATGTTTCTGAATGAATATGCGACTTAAGGGCGGTAAAGCGTTACGATAGATCGCTATTTCACATGATTTTTCATACGGCCTTAAATCAGTTCTTAAGGAAGGAAACTCGTAAATTAAGCCTATTTATAGCATAACCTAGCGTGAACTGGAGCGACAGAGATGCGTACCTATCAATCGATCACTTATTGATTGTCATACTACGTAAATAGCCTATATTGTACTTATAAATAGAGTTCAAATTGATATTGTTCGCTTTAATATAATCCCACTTCGTCCATTATTCATTGAAACCGCTGTAGCAAATGAGAGCTGTGAATAGCTTCACCAGTAAGTGCACACAAATAGCTTCGACTTCACTTGCCTTGCCAGATTCAACGAACATTTTGATATTAAACACTAGCAGTGCGCACCGGTCTCACACAGGTACTGCGCCGACTAACAAAAATGTGTATTTGAAGTTGTAGCAAACATGTGAACTTGATGAATATGTAATGGGGAGGTACCTCTCGCTCACATGATTAGGTCGTGAAGTGACATCTTCGGTGTCGCGTTTCGTGATTATCCGGTGGCCCATTGCAGGGGAGGAGGATAGGAGGGAAACGCATCCGTATACATAAAATTATGCGGATGTTCATGGGCGGTAGTCGTAAAAAGTCTCCGATTCGTTTGCCCCCTATGCTATATAAAAATATATTTTTTATATTATACAAATAAGAACTTCAAATTTAGATTGAAATAATGCTTAAGAAATAAAAGTGCAGAGGCAGACACGCGGACTGCCGACAGTAGTGAAAAGTTAAAATTTTTAGCGGTAGCTACTGAAAGAAAAGTAAAACTGATCAATGCGCTGATAGAAGTTTTCACTCGTCACCGTCACGCGGTACTTGTAACGGTGACGGATGACGCGCGTTTCATTATTTTGGTTTACCTACGGGCCACTCAATGGGAGCGGATGATAAACGCGTCTAAAGTAGTTCACACTTCAAAATTCAAAAAGCGTTCGGCGACAACGACGCGTGTTTCACGCTTTTTGTTCACCCAAAAGGTACACAAATTACATATTTCTCTCTCTCACGGATAGGGTTTGGTGACGATAATCCCGATGATGGTACGTGTGAAAATGTATATAGGCGAGGGTATTTAGTGTCCGACCGAACATTCGGTTTCGGTCGTGTTTCGGCAAAAAAAACCGGCTTCAGCTTAGTCAGGGTTGGTGGCGAAACTGCTTCGGCAAGTTTCAGTTTCGGTCGAAACTGAGATCGTTACCGAAACTCAGTTTCGCTCGGACACTATTGGCATTATTACTTAGAAACGTTTGAAGAACGTTGAATGTATGGGGTATCCATAGAATCGAGGTATTATAAACGGTTGATTTTGCTTATCCAAATTTTGACCAAAAGGAGGGCAATGCATGTATATTAACACTTTATTGTGCAGATGTTTATGGGCGCAGGTAGTCACCAAAATGGCCCGATTTCTCGTTTGTTCCCATATGCCAATATAAAAAGACCCAATATTTACTGTAGTGCGTAACAAAAAGGAAAACAGGTCGTCATAGCAAATGTGGGTGTACCATGGCGATGTTATTCTGAGCGTGCTGTTCCAGCAGGCCTGAGTCCGCAGCGCGCCGTGTGTTTGGTCCACTCACGAAAGTAGGACACCTAATCTGTGCGTTTCCTCTCAACAGTTTCTAGTCAAGATGGTAATAAACGCCGACGCTAAATGTGGGTGTGAACACTGGGTTGAACTATACTTTTTCGCAGCGATTCGTACGAATGTACATGTCGTATAGAATTGAAATGACAACACAGTTGTCACTAATGCTGAATGTATATCTTATGCGAGATATTTTTACAAGATATGTTTTGACTTGAGATGTTTTTAAACGAAAATATTTATTACCGCGACGCTAATGTTCATATGCTTTTATTGGAATCTCTTTAATGGAAGGGCGGAATTTTATTTATATGAAACACCACATCACAAGCAAACATTATTGCCTTGTATCTTGGAGTATTTAGCTAGTCAACATGCCAAACATAGTAATGCCATATTTAACAGCAAATCGTGCCATCACGGTCGGGGACCTCATGCCCACATAATGTTAAAGGGGAATGGCTGCTATGCAGTCGGGATTCGTCCGGGAGCAACGCGTCTGCATTATATGTATGTGGAAAACTTGTTCCGAACAAATATAGTACATCTCTTATTGTACATGTATGTTTCGTAACACTATGAAATACGCCGGTGGATCGCCTCCGCTGGTGTTTACAACTGCTATTTAGTTCGTGAGAGGTACAGACATGCTGCACTACAGCTCGGGTGTGTCGGCTCGGCCTGCCACCTCGCACGGTGCCGCTGGCTATACAGTCGCGTCTCCTGCGGTGCGGGACTTTCCGGCGGAGGAAAACAAGTCCAAACCACATCTGCGTATCAATTAGGGTTATCGGTAGCCCTTTTAATTTTCCCCATGTACTAAGTATCGGGTCCTCACAACAACGGGAAAATCTAAGTGCTCTCTTTGGAAAGCCAAGAAAAAACTCTGTTGCTGTTTTACAAGAGCAATAAACTTGCATACCTACGGAGAATATATATATATAAGAGAAATAGGGAGTGCTTGTGTCTGCTCTCACACTCTTACACTACAATATGTCCTGCGCAGTTGAAAGAGGTAGTGAAGTGACTATAATGCTGTCACTTTTTCTATGGTGTGTGAGTTTCCGGTGGCCCATCAGTAGGCTGGGGAAGTAGGCAACACGTCTGCATAACCTTGCGTCTGAATGATTTTGGTTGTCGGTAGACATCGAATGATTGTGCCCTAGCTTCTTATTTCCATTTCCTGAAATAAAACAAACTGGGTGTCTGTAAGACGGTTTACGGACGATATAAATAGAATTTTACGTGATAGCGGTTCTGTCATTGAAATGTAAACGCATCGCCCGATGGATTGATAGAGAGGACTCGCTACGCTCTCTCGCTCGCACACTCCGCCCATTCGGAACTACTATGATTCGTAACCTTTTTTACGATACTATGACGTCATCCCTTTCTATTCGCAGCTAGCGTTATCGATTTACAGAACGTTAGTATGCCAAAAAGGAATGGGCCTAATAGAGTAATTTCGTATTATAATTATTACAAGTAACATATTAATAAACAAACACAAAACTAGGAAATACTCGACGTTTCACTAACAAATACTTTGTTCGCGCTAACGTCTCATTACGGTGACGTGTTAAATGTTTTGGCTCTCGGTGCCGTCGCTCACCGAACGGAAAACAATACGCGAATATTTCCAACGTACAGTATGAAATATGAATATATATGAATGAAGAATACAGTATGAATAAAATATGAACAAGTTGGGCTGCATGAATTGATTCCGATGCTACGGGCTTGGAATAAATTCTACAGAACAGGTTGTTATAACTTGTTGTAATTATATGGCATCGCTACTTACTACAGGGGATATTTTATAATGTTTTTATCAAACGACCATAGATATCCACATAACTAAATCATGCAGATGCGTCGACCTCCTTCACTCCAATTGTCCGTAGGCTACTCACAAACCGCGCGTAACGCAGTTATCACTTTAAGGCAGTGTCATATGAGCACTAAGTACCTCCCCGGTAGTGCCGGCCCCATTCAAAAAGTACAACTGGAAGCCTTTGTGACGACAACGGACGCCCATGCACAACCGCATTATTGTTTCTCTGTTGTCCCCTCCTCCAAATGGTCAAATATCCCAAGAAAGAATATTTAATCCCAAAACAGTAATCGCTCGACAACAGCCAACCAAAAATAAAAGTGTAACATCGCCATTGGTTTTGTTGCAAAGCTTACAAAGCATTGTTTGTTCTCGTGCGAATTGCCCCATCGGCCATTGTACCGGTCCCGCCTTCGGTTCTTCAGGCCGCGAAACTGGGTCACAGGCCACGGGCGGCGGGCTCGCCGGTCAAACACTGGTAATTTCTACAACAATACAATTTTGACATATCATCTTATTGAACTTATGTGAAAATGTGGCCCATTGTAGGGTAGCAGGAATGGTATTTGCATGACTACAAACCAGATGTCTATGGGTGTCTGTAGTCGTTGAAAGGCTATGATTCCTATTTTGCCCCTCTATACTATAAAAAGACTCATATCGCAGTTCACTAGACAATTTAACAATATACCTTCTAGAAGTTTCAGTGACCGTGCCACGGATAAGGAGATATGACAAGTCAGAATTTCTGATAGGCTGATAAACAAGACCATACAAAGCTTCGACATAATGTTTTTAATCAGCTTTGTCGCAGAAATTAGGGCGCGCTGTGAAGCTGCATCTGCCCTGAATACGGCCCTTTAAGTGAAAAGGCCGCAGTATGTAGGTTACCGCCCTACAGTGTGGCTGTAAGCTGGCTTGTGCTACGCCGATGTAGACTTCACTGTTTTGATGAATTGGATTTAGAAAGTTAGAAGGATTTCTCTTGGTCATGAAAGAGATCCGGCGAGTGTCAGGTTCTCGAAAGAACCGAACCCGCATTAAAACCACATAAACAACTTCAGGCACCTACTTTCAGGTGCCCCGGATATGTCAGCAACAGTCACCTCGGCATAGGCCAGTCCCTCTTATGGGACCGGACTCCTAGTTCTGCCCCTTTAGACGTCGGAGCCGTGCAGCAGGGTTAGGTTTCAGTCCTATATATATTCCCATCCTATAGAATGGTGACATATCGCATAGGCCGCACTCCTGCCTATTATATTGCCTGAGGGATGGACCATTATCCATCTCTTAGCCTGCTTGCACCACTGCTACAAGACTACTTCGCAGATGCAGGCTGTCACCCCAAGGATCTGTCTCTTTCGAGCATTGAGCAGATACAAAAGTAGGAATGAATACTTTATTTGATTCATCCGCCTCTTCCATCCTTAATGCTGAGTGTAGTTACCCCTAGTTACTACTTATTCTCATTTCTATTAACTAGCTGTGCCCACGGTTTCACCCGCGTCAAGTCTATCCCAACAGAACCATTCCCTTTTCTCGGGATAAGACCCAGTTCCTTATTATTCCAGATTGAAGTCTATATATTGTGTCTAATTTTAGCCAAATCCTTGCAGTACAATTTTTTTGGCTGAAACATGTATCTCCATATAATCTGGAAACCGTTTCGCTTAAAGAACACTATCATAGTGATGCTTATGGCTCCGCGTTTCGCGCAGTAAACTATAGTCCGGATTATCTAAAGGAGGAAAGCGTTGCCGTATATTCTCTCAATGTGCGGATGTATAGTGTCATGCCTCCTATGTTCCTATGCCGCAACGTTTCAGGAACAAGCTGCAACATAGCCCCTCCGCTAGCCGCCCCGGGCGACGCTACATCTGACAGCCATTAGCCAAATGAACATCGCCAGTAAACAATAACGATAGAACACTTTCACCCAGACATGTGGTGACGGCCAATTGCTTGCAATTATATTAATCAACTGATAAAGGGGGCGTCGACCTCGCACCAGCGGCACCTACGATTACGAGCGTCTCGCAATGTTTTGACACGACATTGTTAGCACATGTGTGTGGGATATGTTTAGCGACTCGTTTATGACCCTTAAAATCTGCCCCAACCGTCCATTTTAAGGATAAAAAGTGATGTTATTTCTATTCCCGATTGCAATTTACACGTGTGCTAAATTTCATCGGAGCTTGTTCAGCTTTTGCGTGAAAAACAAACGACATAGGAACAAGTGCACGTCTAAGTGGACTCTGGTTGCAGGGAAATCTACGGATGTTATTAGCGGAACAAATGGTTTGTCACAATGGCCAAAAAGCGAGATTACCATTTGGCGAAGACGGAATGGAATGTTTGTCTTAAGCTCACGAACCAGTAACCACGCCAAACACGACAGTGTAGCTGTATCATGTTAGCAAAAGGTAACCTCGGTCGTCCTGGCACAATTCGGCAGCAGAGCAATGGATGTCTCCAGGACATTTATGAGTTTAGAATTGTAATTTTTTTCCAGGACATATTCTGACCTGCCCAAGAATAATAATATACTCTTAAAAGCTAGGATTTTAAAATTAATATCAAAACTCAGTCAATCAAAGATCTCAATCAGAAGTCAGCTTCTGTTGGCACGTTGAGCTCTGTTTAGGTGAACAAAAATCATAAAACTAACTTCATTGTCACACGTAGCGCGCTTTCCTTACCGAACACATCCCCACAGGGCGCAGCTGTATTTCTGCCTTTTTATAGCATAGGCTGGGTAAACGAGCTATCGGAGCATTTTGATGACTACCGACGCCCATGGGCATACGCGTATGCGTAACAATCATGCGAATGCCCATGGGCGTGCCTCCTATCATCCCCACACCCCCTAAAACAGCACGTATGCGTAATGCCCTCCTATTTGAGGGGGTGGGGGGATGCCCCACCCCCTCAAACAGCACGTCGCGCGTCAGTGACGCTGTCACTCTTCGCCGGTATCTTATAGCGAGAGGTACATCCATGATCTTGCCGGCCCAATTCCGCTGCAATACAGCAAGGCATTACCTCTTACCGAAAAGGGTTCGTACAAGTACTGTTTTCACGTCCCTCGGTTGGCCTTCCACATGTCTTCTTTTTAGTGGCCCGTAACAAAGGGTAGGGGTTTACGACAGATGGGAGACAACACGCGTAATCGGGGATTTCAAAGGCATTGATAATTCTAGTCAAACCATCTGCCGCTTGAGTGCGATTTGTTGATTATCATTCGAACCAAGGAAATTGTGATGGCGACTGAATGCTGTAATAATAATAATGCTGATAATAATAATAATCAATAGACCAAAGTGATTGACTGCACAATCCAGTGATGTATGTGTCCTGACAGTGTCCTGCCATAATAAGGCATCCGGCGGTGGTTGTTTGTCGACTTGTGTCATAACCTAGCACACATGGGCAGTTCATGTCCACTTGTGGCATGTTTATGACATAAGTGGTATAACGTCACGAGAGCACCTGTAGCCACGTCTTCCTAAGGCAGAGAACTAGCTGTGCCTAGCGGTTTCCCATCCCTTACCTACATCTTGTAGTCGATACATGTGCTAAATTTAATTTAAATCCGAATTGCGCCGTTACGGGCTGTCGCGTTTTATGCGGTGTGTGATCTCCGATGGCCCATTGGAGGGCAAATAATAAGCGCAAACCCGACATAGACTATGCGGCCTTTATCAACGTCAGTGACGACTTGCTGATCATCGCCGACGCCCACATACGGGCAATGACGGGCAGGCCTTTTGTACCTTCTTGTGTTCGTTCTGAGAGATATTTAAGCAATAGCAGTGTGTCCAACACGCTCGCACTATTCTTTTTTTTTAATTTTTACGTGGAATTTTAAAATCAAACTATAGTAATATACCCATTAGTGAAGTGAGCGAGGCGAGCCGGGCTGTTTCCAAAGTAAGCATACTCTCATTATCATGAGTGGACGGTGAATAGGCATGAGTAGAGAGTCATCGGTAATCTGATATTCTGAGAGAGAGAAAAACCTGGTTGTCTGTAAGTCGGTTTACGGATGATGAAATGAAAAAACTGCTCGTTACGCTATCTCCCTCTCTCGCCTCGTCCCTTTCGGAACGTTACAATGATTAGTGATGTTCCTATAACGTCATGTTGTTTCATGTAAGCAGCTTATCGATTTACAGCCTTATCACGTCAAAAGTACACGTAAACAATACATTGTCTAAACATAACACAGAAAGCTGATAACATAACATATTAACACATACCCACACATATCGCTGAAATGCGATTCTCTTTTATTTATGTGACATGCTGCTGGCGTAAACGAGGGAGCGAGTACAAAATAAATCAATTGTCTGTATTACACAATTGAATCAAACATTACATTAATTATACGGCTCGATTGGGACTTCATGACCGTGTTGAGGCTACATTACTGGACTGACAAGTGCCCACGCTACCTCTATATGTCGTGTAAACTATTGTGCAGATGTATACGGACGCAGGTAGTCATGAAAAGGCACAGACTACAGCTTTACAGCCTAATACTGTAAAAACGAACACCTGAAACCAAAATGAGCAATCGTATTGTTCTATAAAATCAAATAAATATCTAATGTAATCTTCTTTCCTCTTTGTCCAGGTAGATTATGTACCCCACCATGGTTTAAGCCTTGTCGTGGCAGAGGGGTTTCGTAGCCTGGGGTGAACCCAGGTGAAGCCAATCGAGCCGGAGAGGATCTTTGCACCCCTATTATAAGAAGAGGGGGCCAATGATCAGCAGGGGGAATCACTCTCGGTACCCCTCTTATAAGAAGAGGGGACCAAAGAGCAACGGGAGGAGGAGCACTCTTGCGCACGGGGCAAGGGGCGAGGACGGGAACCGCACCCCATTGCACACCAGATAGTCGAGTAGGATTGCGTCCCTGCGGAATAGGGGTGTGAGGGAACAGGGAGTGCAGTCCTGCCGCGCACGCACGTGCACTATGACATGTCCCGCGCAGTTGGCTAGTCGATGTGGTCGAAATTCATCTGTCTAAGACCACACTATTCGTGTTATTAATATAATATATTAAATATAAAAAGTAATCTGTGAAATTTAGGCAAATGTTGACGTCACATTTCCATGACAATGATAATAATACGACACGGTTTTATCGGGTGTATTCATACCTCACCGGTTTCGTGAACATATTGTATTTCATTTCCTGCCGGAAGTCTTAATATCCTGAGATATATTTTTCTCGACGCTTCCATTTTTAGGGCTCCGTAGCCAAATGGCAAAAACGGATCTCTATAGTTACGACAGGTCCGTGTGTCCATATTTATGTCATGGAGGCTTTACTCGGCGTATTTTATGAACCCTTACAAAATAGTGTATTTTGAATAATAAATTGTCAGCGCAGCATTCTTCATTCACATTCAATAGATCTTCTTTCTCTAGTATTAGGTCTTCTTTCTCTAGTAACAGGTCTTCTTTCTCTAGTAACAGGTCTTCTTTCAATAGTAATAGGTCTTCTTTCTATAGTAATAGGTCTTCTTTCAATAGTAATAGGTCTTATTTCTATAGTAATAGGTCTTCTTTCTCCAGTAATAGGTCTTCTTTCAATAGTAATATGTCTTCTTTCTATAGTAATATGTCTTCTTTCTATAATAGTAAGTCTTCTTTCTCAGTAATAGGCCTTCGTCCGATAGAAATAGGTCTTTCAATAGTAATAGGTCTTATTTCTTCAATAGCAATAGGTCTTCTTTCTATTGTAATAGGTCCTCTATCTCTAGTAATAGGTCTTCTTTCCATAGTACTAGGTTTTCTTCTTTCTCCATTAGTAGGTCATTCTAAAGACTAAGTAAATTCATAAGAATTTTTTGTTGTACGGCACTGTGCGTACGTTTGTTGACTCAAGTACAATATGTACAATACGGCGCTCCGTGGCCTGTAAACTAGGGTAGTTTTTTAGGGACTAATGTTTGTTGACACAAGTACAATATGTACAATACGGCGCTCCGTGACCTGTAAACTAGGGTAGTATTTTAGGGACTAATGTTTGTTGACACAAGTACAATATGTACAATACGACGCTCTGTGGCCTGTAAACTAGGGTAGTATTTTAGGGACTAATGTTCGTTGACACAAGTACAATATGTACAATACGGCGCTCCGTGGCCTGTAAACTAGGGTAGTTTTTTAGGAACTAATGTTTGTTGACACAAGTACAATATGTATATTACGGCACTGCGTGGCCTGTAACCTTTTACTATTTAAGGGACAAGTGTAATAAGCTTATTATGCGTCACTCATCTATTGGCAGATTTTAGACATAAAAAGTTGTGAACAAATTACATTGACGGCGACTAGGAACGGAAACTTCTAAGAATTCAGCTATAAAAAGTATTCCCAAAGATCACAAACATTTCAATTACCCGAACTGCTACTTCCATTATTTATATTACAATCTCGGTAAAGATTGGATTTTACGGATATCTTAGCAACAAGAACACTTTATAGGACATCACTTACTATCTATAGTTAAGAAATAATATAAGTACCTACGAATAAAAGATAAAAGTTTTCAATGAAATAAGGAAAGAAGAATTTAGTAAGAGGCAGGGCCATGCCGCTTCGTAGACCGATCGGGCTGGCACGACCGGGTAGGCACCTCTCGCTTACACGATGCCACCGTGAAGTGATGGCTATGTTTATTTTGGTTTGAGAGTAGTGCGTGGCCTCTTGGGAGGATGGGGTGAAAGAAAAGGCAACGCATTTGCATATACGGATGTAAATGGACGGCAGCAGTCACCCACAGGCTGGGATTGCTCCTTGCTCCTGCTCTGCAGTACTGTTATAAACTTCCTATCGGTTCAATAGTTCCATAGACCATGGGGAGGGATGGGGGCTGTCGAGGTTCGCCGTCCCGAGGTCTTGTAATTGGGTCGGGTAATAAGGTATCGCGTCGGTCAGCTGCGGGTCGACGTGCGCTGCTGGCTGATATCTCGCTGGTTGCGAGCTCAGCAGAGCGTTTCCATAATAACAACTGCGCTCGGTTATAACAACCCCGGACGTGTGTTGTAAGATGCGTGTGTATTTGTATATATGTGTGTCTGTGGAACTGAACCGTCCCAGCGAATCATCCGATTTAGTAGCGGCTTGTTTAAATTGAAACGATACTTTTTCGGGATGGGGTCATGTCTGGTGAAAGTAGAAGCGGACGCATCTAGAATATTCACATTGTTGATCGCAACAAAACAAGCTTCTAATTCCTAATTTTCGTAATATGTTTAATTTTAGTAGCACTTTGTAGGCTCTCCTCGGGATAGGTTCATCTGACCAGTTCCTTGTAGTGTTCACTTTTATTACATAACGAGCTTGTGCGCGGGCATTAGTTCGCGCCCTTCAATAATTAAAAAACACCTTCAGGGCAAGAAATTTTGCTCAGGTGTTCCAGTTTTCAATATGCAGTATACCCTGCCCAGGCTTATTAGCTATACAACAAAAAAGTTCCATTCAAATCGGCCCATTGGTTCCGGAGATTCACTTGTACAAACAGACAAACATACATTTTTTTTACTTAAATAATTGTCTCTTTATCACCCAAATTATTATCATTTTCCGCTGCCTCGTCTAGTCTTTTTTTAATAAACAGAAACACATCGATAGGAACATTCCTTAAATAATTCGATCAGTGTGTAATCAGGTACGTCCATAACCATAATAAAAACAGATTTTATTAAATGAGATTTATAGAGCTTTTATGAACAGCAGTCGTATCCTCGTCGGATCGTCGGAATCAGCCATGCACTAGTAAGAGCTGGCCGATGCAAGGCTGTATCTGGGGCACGGCACTGTTGCCATGCTATATTTACCGCGTTATTTTAAATTTGAATTTTTAATTTTCACGTTTAGAACGTGTTTGTTTTTTAATTATATTCTCTGAATATAACGTTTTTGCCTAAAAGAGTATTTTTGTATGTAAACTCCAAGATATAATAACATCTACCTAGCTGTATTTCGGATACGGTGACGATTTATATTGTATTAATAATATGAACAGTAACACATTTATAATTTTTACATAAAACTGATTCTAATAACTCTTTAAGTAATGGATAAAATCCCATTTCCCTAATTTTATTATTTTAGAGATTTCATATTATTGTATTCTTTATTTATGGGATGGGACTGTAATTCGACACAACCGGAATTCTAAATCCGGATTGAAATAATAAAAACACAATAGTACTTTTTGTTCCGTTCTGGGATTCGATCCCAGGAGCGCACGACCTATTGCCGAGCATGCTTGCCACTTGACCAGGAAGCAGTCAGATCCAAGTTTTATTGTGTCACTAAATGTCTACCACCCTAGAAGATAAATGCGGTCGGTAAATGATATAAACATATTATATAATTATTGAAATAAAATATTAATATTTATTTATGAGTAATCTATATTATAAAACAAAGTCTCCAAAGATATGCGCGTATGTAGTCGATTTTTCTCAAAATTACTCAATGGATATTCATGCGGTTTTCATCAATGCATAGTGATTCCGGAGGAAGGTTGTGAAGGTAATGTAAAATCGTCCCTTACATTCACGGGCAGCCGTACCGGAGCACTCGTATGTTATACAAAATCATGTGCTATGTTAAAGTCCCGGCTTGCATCATCGCTATCGCTCCTCAGATTTAAACAAATACACGACCAGAGCAGAGTTTGATTTTCTCGCTTGCGCCATGATCACAATTACACTCGTGTACATAAGCATGTTTAAACATTCAATCTCTAGACAATATATTTTTAGTTCAGTGGCAACCGGGTGCAAAGGCAGGATGGCCAAAGCCTCTGGATAACTGTGCTATACAAAATACTATACTATAGCAAATATGTATTCCTTCCACTGATCAGAACAAATTCATAACAATAAACGTTCAAAAAATACAATAAACGTATATTGTGCATGCCATCTTAGCCTTGAACATCGTTTATTCTCCACAAAAATGACAAATCAAATTGAAGAGATAAAAATGTTTTTAAACAAAAGTTGCGACTATATCGCTACAAATATTATCCGGACACTAGGAGCGCACGAATCAGAGGCGGTGTCGTTAGCTGATGCATGCGGCGACCGAGGGCCAAAGGTCAACGCGGTCCATCCGCAACTGGGTCACAGGTCATAGATGAAAACAAAAATAAACCGCACCGAATCCGTAAACATTGAAGCTACTATGACGACGTGGTATAGTCGCTTGCTTGCGTTAAGAAATGCGACTAATTTTAAATAAATCTGGTTTGATTACAATTTAAGAGTATACTAAATATATAATATGTAGTGACAAAGAAGAGTCAGCGTCTCAAAAGAGTCCATATAAAAGATGTGCATAATCTGAACTATACACATTGTAAAAACAACTTAAAATCATGCGCGTAAGGTTGATGCAGCAAAAAGCATGTTTAAATTATGTAGCTCTTTCAAATATAATCTGCTTTGTAAAAACAACTTAAAATCATGCGCTTAAGATAGACTTTGCAAAAAAGTACATTTATGTAACAAGTACTGTTTAGAATCAAAAGCTCTGATGATGAAAGTTGGTGGTCGTTAAAGTGCGCCTGCTGTAAGCTCTAATAAAAATAGCCGACCTCAATTCTGTCACCATGAAGTACTTACTGGCTTAGAATACGAAACCGAACTTACTTCTATTGTTTAGTTTGAAACTTATAGATTTGTTCTTCGGGTATAGTTTTTTTAATTACAATAAAACTACGTTTACGGATTTTATCGCGGTTTAATAAATTATTTATGTAAATGGTTGCTGTATAACTTCTGGATTGTCGGGCTACATAAATAATTTAATAAACCGCGATAAAATCCGTAAAAGTAGTTTTATTGTAATGACTATAATTCGCGTAAACTTAAGACAGTATTTTTTAAGTTTAATTGCGGACTAAGAGAGTAGCGAAGAGATTAAGGTTCTAAATGGGTATGGAATAGTTTCAGGCGAATTTAGTCTCACTCCGGCGTCATGGTAAATGGAATTGCTTCTTCATCGTAATCATTATCAACCCTTATCGGTCCACAGCTGGGCATCTCTCATTGGACGCCAAAACGACCGATCTCCTGCTACTCGCATCCAGCCCGGATATAATAATATTATTATTAATATAATAATATTTTTATTCCAAATATAATTAAATATGAAAACCACTTCAATAATAATTAAGACGGCCATAGCTCCAACACACCAGGACCGACACACAGGTTACTCTCACCGTAGTACGTCAACAATACTCTGCAATGAACCTCTTACCCCAACGAAAGTAGGAAAGCATGATATTTGCATTAGAAATGACATATTCCTACCACGAGTATAATATTTATAGAAGGGGGGGGGGCAATTGGCAAATTGAGATGCCAATTAACATCCGCACAACTACTATGTCAATACGTTGAGCCCCTTTCCTCCTTCTCCAATGGGCCGTCGGTTGGTCTCAAACCGCACGAAACAAGGCACTGAAGATGTCACTTCACGCTGGTCTCTTGTGAGTGAGAGGTACCTCCCCGGATGTGCCGGCCCAATTCCGCTGCAATGGAGCTTGGCACTACCCCTTACTAAAATCATCCTGTGATAAGGTTTTAATATATCTAATGCAAATCCCATGCATTCCGACGTTTCTCCGACTTAAACCCTTAACACAAGCTTTAAAACCTTTTCATGAGCAGCGGAGTAAAAGTTTACAAAGAAACGAAGATGTCACCCGTGTCAGTAAAATAGCAGTTGCAGTTGCCTCGTGCACTTATCGATAGGAGCTGAATCAAATAGATTTGAGTTATCCGTACACTGACTCTACGTTTCGCCACGAATTTAATTCCAGTCCGCCAGTCCGGGAGGTCTTCAGTTATGAAACTGCTCAGTCAGTCATGGTCAGACTGCTTGCTTATCTGCTTAAATTATAAAAAAGTGTAAATATAGTAAAAGTGTCTCAAGAAGGGTTTTAGTAAAAAATTGTTGATAATTTTACTGCTCTTATGATTGGCCATCGCTGATATCCCAAAGTACTAATTTTTCGGGATGAAAAATAACCTAAGAATTATTCTAGATTGTGTTCTGTATGTGTATCAAATTCCAAATTCCAATATCCAAATTCGTTCGATGGATGTCCTTCCATGATGGAGGACGTATCGATTCTCCATCCAACATAAGCGTTTATAATCTGAGTGTAGAGATGTATAGATGTAGTTTGAAGTAAATTGTGAGTGTAGGTGTGTATGTCGTTATATACAGATCGACGTATAACATTATGGCTAGCCATTATGTTATATGCAATTAATCAATTTCTATAAGAGGAGTCACTAAAAAGGCCTATTAAGGTTTTAGTGAGACTTTTAAATACATTTATTTAATGATGGTCTCTCCGTATTCACAATCAAGAACAAACTTAAAGTAATACAAGAGAAACAATAGAATCAATACGGTTGTTAATAAGGGTTAGTAAAAAGTGAGGGAACGAAGTCTTATCTGGGGAGTTGTCCGGGACTCCCTGCTGCAACCCGGATGGAGAATCCTTATATATTCATCATTTCAATCCACCAGACGGATTGTTCTTTAATCATCAAATCCATTGGTGGAAGATTATGCTGATATGATAACTTCATATTACATCCAAACTTAAAAGGAAAAGAGGAGTAGAAAAGGAATACACAACCAATAAGATTCCTTGACTCTTGGCTTCATCAGCCAACTAAAATCAGGCAATATGCATGCTCTGTTACAATAAAATAGAATTTAACACCCAAATTTCACACGTGGCATATACTCACCAACATATTCAAACTAACACATTGATGATACGGTCTATCAAATTAATAGCCATACCGATCATGTAAATACAAAATAAATAAATATAAATAAGTAAATCTTTATTTGCCAAAATTGTAAGTAGGTAAGTACATGAGCTGTTAAAAGTATTTTATTTGGTATCATCACAATTCGCTATCAGTATGCAAATACAAAATGTCTTATCATCTATTAAATTATGGTAATTATTTCCTCAGTAATCAATTAAATTAAGCCAAAATTATTTTAAGGTATAATGCTTTAGTCCTACATATTGTCAATGAGATCAGATGATAGTATTGAAAATTTAAATTGTCTTTGTACCGTCTGTTAAGTACTCATTGACGCTATTGTAACAGTGTCCAAACAAATGAAATGATGAAATAAATGAATAAAAAAATGATGAATGTTATGTTTACTAAATATTTCTCTACAACTTTCAGTTAGCCGCATTTTAAACATGGCGCATGCAGCGTTTTTGCTGCGCCAAACCCAAAATATACTGCCATAGCAAAGGAGTGACGCAACCATACCGTTATAAACAATAAGACGACCATCTATGTTTAAAACTAAAGAAAGGCTCGAAATAGCAAAGGCATAACTACTAATTTTCTTAGATAGTTCTTTAATGTGTAATTTTCAATTTAGTTTGTAGTCAATGATTAATCATAAAAATTTTGTTGCTTCCACATTTTCTAATTTACTATTACGATATTGTATATTAATTGTTGAAATAAAATGTCGTAATTAAAGTGCATATTTTTTGTTTTGTCCAAATTAATTCTAAGATTATAACTGTCCAGCCATGCAATTGTAGATGTCAATGTTTTATCAATGTCAAATTCATAATTTATATTGTTACCGTGCTGTCATCAGCAAATAGAGCCATTGGTTTGTCTATACACCTAGGGAAGTGATTTATGTATGTTAAAATAGAAGAGGTCCTAAAACACTGCCCTGTGGCACACCATGAATTAAAGAACGTGATTCAGGCAAAAATATTTCTTCTATACGTGTTTTATTATGTAAACGGCTAATAGTTGTATATTGTAACCTATTTGATATATATGATTCTATTAAATTATGTACATTGCCTCTAACGCCGTAAGCCTCAATTTTTTTTAGCAATATCTTATGATCCACGTAGTTATGCTTTTACTACCTTGGTCGATAATCCGTCAACACCTACACTATTCGAATTTTTGAAATTTTTAATAATTGTATATATATCACTAGGTATACTCGGAAGCAAAAGCATTGAATCCATTTTATAAGTAATATTCGACGTGGCATTTCTTTCGTTAGCGACTGAAGGTTTGAGTTTGTCAATAAAAAAATCGTTAAGACTGTTAGAAATTATTTCAGGGTCGGTTATTATGCGGTTAACAACTACAATTTGTATAATGCTATGCTTTGGAGTATTATTTATGATTATGTTATTGATAATATTCCATGTAAATTTTGACTTATTTTATCTACTGTCAAAATGCACACATAAGAGAATTAAGATATTTCAACATTTATAAATCTTTTTCGAAACATACGATTTTATGTTAATAATTATTAAAACAACAACACCGGCGTTTCGCGTTCGTGGCATCCTCTCAGGAAAATATAGCTTCCCGGGCGGAAATGAAAAACAGTATTTGATTATCATATTTTAACAAATGATTCCGTCCTCCTCGACGAAAAAAGTAAAGAGTGTCATTTCTTCGACACCGAACACACCTTTAGTCTGACAGTCCAAAATGACATATACTATTTATAAAATGTTTAAGTAGCAAAACCTATTTGCTACACATTTTCAAAAACGGCAGTTTTGTTTTGTGGCGGATTAGGCGGATTGTCATTGCGAGACGTCTTCAATATGGCAGTTGGCCCAATTAAATCTCTTGATTTTAGGCGGTGACAGTGACACTAGCATGAAATTAGGCCAAATATTTAAAATAACCTAACCACAAAGCTTAGTCGGGAGCTACGCTCCCGCCTTAACCTAGGAACCTATGTGGGTGGTTTTCTAATTCTCTATACTCTACAATCGTAGACATTGTTGTTGTCATGACAATGTTATGCAACAAAAATGCTGGTCTAACTTAATTGAACATCGTACAACGCCGAACTCTTATCTGGCGCTGTTTCTCTCAGCCGTATTCAATGTGGCTAATCGTTGGCCCGCCACAAAACAGACCCGCCCTGTTTTTGAAAATGACTAGCCGTAATGAAGTACACCGATTTAGACAATTCGACTGTGACAAATGTTTATATTTTGAATTAAAATATGAGTGTAGGTGTATACATATATTTTGAAATAAAATATTCTTATCGAAGTATCAAGTAACCCAACACCCGCTCACCCGCTCATTGTGTCTTGTAAACGGATCTCAAAGGAAAGGCCGTCAGCGTTTCGTTTCAAAGTCGTTTCATATTTTCACCGGGTGTTATAACATCATCCCAGTTAGTTTAATAATCGTAATAAATATTTATTACGACTGAATTGCTTTCCAAGATGATTACAAGTGTCATATTCAAATAAACAATGCGCGAAAGGTTTACTGCATAGCTGTACAACCAAGATATAGATAACTCTAAATGTACGGTTTCATGAGCCGATGTCTAATTTTGTGCGAATGTTGCTTCGCAACATATGTATCTTATAATTGTAGGTACTAGCGATCACCCAGCGATCCAAATTCAGTCCCAATTATAAAGTGTTTTCACAAAAAGTGTGTGTATTTATGTACACGCGTTAGAAGCTATATATTGTTTACGTCGGTGAGCAAACACAAGATAAAAATATTAAAAAGAAACTAAAATGTCGTCTATTACTAACTTCAAGGTGTCGATTCAAATGCTTTACTGAAAAGTCATATTCTTGTGTTGACGCTTTCATTATTTAATGTGTATTACACAAGTGAACGTGTGCGCGCGCTTATATATTAAATGTGTATTACACAAGTGAGCGTGGGCGCGCGTTAGTATATTAAAATATTAGCTTGCTAGATACTAGATACGGAAAAGATTCAAATTCCTCAATCCGCGCAATTCTTTGAAATGGGGCGGTTTTCTTTCTTCAGGTACTTGCTTATAGATTTAAACGGTCGCTGTCGTTGTGATCTCATCAAGAGCCATCGGAGGTCAGACTCACCAGATAGCGGAACTTATTCACCTTTTCTTTTTGACCTGGAATTTTTGGAATCGCATCTACGCGCCTTCACAGGCCCTGGGTGGTGTGTGGGACTCGTGGCACATGATAGTGCCGAATATAGAGGTGTCCCGGAACAACAATCATAGGGGCACCTGGACGGCTAGTCAGCCCCCTAAGGGACCAACTCCACCTCCACAGATGGGGTTGCCCAGTACTATAGGACAACCCCACCGACTTTGGGACAGTGCAATGGGGTGATGGTCCCACCCTCGCTCCTTGCCCCGTGCATAAAAGTGCAACCTCCTGTTGATCTTAGGTCCCACCTTCTTATAAGAGGGGTGCAAAGATCCCCCTCGGTTCGATTGGCTTCGCCTGGGTTCACCCCAGGCCACTGAGCCCCACCGCCACGACAAGGCTTGAACTTGTTCTCCTGTTACACGGGGAACCAGCTATTATAGTGACAGTCCATTTTTTTTAATTAAAAATCTTTTCTGTTTATAACATCGATATCTTATTAGTCACTTTAATATTACCCCATCGCTAACACATAAAACTAAATGTATATTTAACTTAACAAGAATCCAAGGACGTGTATACTTATCAAATAGCAAATCGTCTGCACTAGCTGGTGCTTGAACCCACGGGCGCTACACTGCAGCCGCTAGACACGTTTTACGTCTGGGATTGGTCTCGGTATCATTGATTTATCAAGCTGTGAGGGTCAGCACAGGATGGACATGGGTAATGATGATGATATGATAATAGTGCGTGGACTTATCTTACAACAGTGCCGTAGGGACTACGAACTCACTCCAGATAACAGACAAGGCTATATATTTAATATATTTTAATTTCAATGCAATTAATGGATCACTTAAAAACGTGGCGGTTAGTCCCTGTGTTGCGCCAGAGATCGGGAGTTTGAATTCCACTTAGTTCAAGGATCTTAATATGTCTATTAGTTGTATTTCTGTAATAAACATATTAGATATATACAATTTCTTAAATTTATTTATGAAAATATGTTAAATATATTGCCCGTTGTCTAGTAGCTGTAACACAAGTCTTTACGGTACTTTTGCTTAAAGCTTACGTTACCACTGCGCCAATCGGTCCTCAAATTTTCCTCACTACATTAGAGCGCAACACCCGAATTGCCAATTATCTCAAGTGGTCTTCGATTAACTTTAGACGCACCATTAGGCTGTGACGTTGAATTTGTACAGAAAACTCATTATCGTAGTATTGGCTTTTAAATATTAAAGCTCCGTTCGTTCGGATACTTAATCGTTTCACTCCAGTATTTTGTGAACGAGAAGTACGGAACTGGTCATGCCAGCCCAACGCAGAAATGATGTTAAACGTACGTAATTTTTTTTATAGTGACAAACAAGCGGTTGGAGAATGTTGATGACTACCGGCGCCAATAGACATCCGCATAATTATTGTGCAGACGTGTCGACATCCTTAACACATCCATAATGGGCAAACTGAAACTCACGAGCCACTCGGAACTAGACAGCATAACTATTATGTTGTACTTTGGTGTCACATGGGCTAGGGGCACTCCTCGGACGTGCAGGTCCACTTCTACTGCAATGCAGTATGATGTTGTCTCTTACAGAAACACTTTAGCTGTGTGACATGTGTGACGACTCCATCGACCACCACATGCTTAAGGTTCCCATGCCCATAAACAAGTTACTTAATTCTGATACATACAGTAGTTGCGTTCTCTTCGTGATGACCTACGGGGGCGTTATATAGCCCCTCAATTTAGGACTGGTCCACAAGCATGCCGTAGCTCCACGGGCTATTGAACGTGCTATGCTGGGTGTTTCTCTGCCCGACAGAATTCGCAACGAAGTCATAAGGCAGAGAACTAAAGTATACGATATCAAGCGACGAATAGGCTCGCTGAAGTGGCAATGGGCTGGTCACACACTCAGAAGAGGAGATGACGGATGGCCCAGGAAGGTTCTGGAGTGGAGGCCTCGTTTAGGAAAACGAAGTGTTGGTCGACCGTCCACCAGGTGGGAAGACGATCTCCGTGCAGTAGCCGGTCCGGGATGGATGCGGGTAGCAGGAGATTGATCGTCTTGGCGTTCATTGAAGGTGGCCTGTGTTCAGCAGTGGACCGATAGGGGCTGATAATGATGATGATGATGATAGTAGTCCAGAAATTCTAATTACGAAACCGGTAATAAATTTAATAATAATACAACTAAACTGCATTTAAAATGCACCACAAAGACACAATGTCATAAATAAGATCTTGATGCCTAACAAAAACACAGACTGATATGGAACCACGTGGCGCTTTGTTTCCCCGGTTATAGGTACTTAAATGAGGACACTTGAAAATAATTGTAGTGGTGCAGACACTTGGCTCATAGTTTTTGCAGCGGGGGCAGCCCCCTCCATTTCCCATTTATACTGGCGCGTACATGGAGTCCTTTGTTGTCTGGCCCGCCGTAACCGTCTTGTGGGGTAATTGTGAAACAAAGACCGTACATACTAAGTTATGTACGACGCTGGGGGGTTAAATGCATTTACTTAAATTAGTATTAAGCGATAAGTCACCCGACGTTGGTGTCATCGTCGACGATGTTGTTTGTTAAGTGAAGCAGCTCAGCGAGGCAATCAGGAGCATTTTTAGTGCTTTGTATCGTTTATGCGATAAACATTGGGCGGGTGATTAAATGTAACATTTATGGCCTGTATACTGTAACACAGTAGATATTTACTAGATCGTTCCAAGAATGACATATCTTTAAAGGAGTGCTAATTAACTATTATATACTAATTATATACTGTTATATATACTGAGCTAACAGGTTTTGCTGGCTTAGCATATGCTCGCTATGCTATGTAACCTATTGAAAGTAGAAAAAAAAAACAAAAAATTGACACACAACAGAAATAATTTCAATGATATTGAGACAGAATCCTGAATGTTCCTTCAAAATGTTCAATTGTCTCACAAGAAATGTCTTGACCGTCTCGTGCATTTTCAATTGCTGACTGCGTCGGTAATTTTTGTGTGTCCAGATGAAGTCTCGCGGTTGTCAGCTTGGCTCTAAGTACCGTGGGGCGCACCGCGCTGTGGAGTACATTTGTAAATGCGAGGGCACTTCTTAAGGTTTTTCTTAAGGTTTAAAAGGTCAGTTTACACGAGCATAATCCGGTGTGAGTTCACACGGGGCCGTGGCAACGAATTGAAAGGTTCATATAATCAAAGTGTCTTAAAGTGAATCGCACAAGATGCTTTACTGTTTGATTGGAGACGGTGTTTTTATATATAAGTTGTGGAATCAGACGAACAGTCGAAGACTACTCTTCGCTCCGATGTTCCCCAGGAAAGTAACAAACCACAAGAAACACGACAGCATAGCTTTCGCTGTGCAGCGGTGTAATTGTAGCGAGATCCTCACCGACCACTGAACACTGAACATGTCGCTTTACTTGTGTGAGCGAGGGGTACTTCTCCGGTCGTGCCGGCCCAATTCCGTTGCATAGGAGGATGTAGTCTTATGTACTATGCATAGCGCGACCTCCTATGCAGCGTGGCACTAGCTCTTCCTAGAATATTATGGGTGGAAACGAACTATCGTAGCCTTTTTACGCCCATACGACCGCAATACTGTTATGCACATGCGCTGCCCTTCTTTCCTTCCCTCCAATGCCCATTGGGCCTACCGGCTCCTCACAAACCACGCGAAGAACCATGTACTAAGTAAAAAAATTTCTAAAACAAGCGGCCACGATATATTTTCATTGGCTATGTAGGAAATTTAGCGGCAAGTGCCGCAACAGGTTCCTAACTCACTGAAGGCGCTCCCAACTTAGACAACTTGACAACGGAGAAGCGGAACAGGATAGTGCGCGGCGGAAACTCATTCTAGAAGCACTTTCTTAACTTATACGACGTTTTTGAAGTTATACTTCTTTTGACGCGTTAGGGGAAAAGTGTGATAGCAAATTATCACGAACACACACACGTGTGCCTTAATACACACACACACACACACACAAACACACACACACACACACACACACACACACACACGGAGACGCACACGCACACTTTTGAAGTTAGATTTACGTCTTTTGGTGCGTTAGGGGAAAATGATGGGAGTCTGTTTTTACGATGCGCGCGCTCACCGTCATGAAAAACCTACACCTTGAAATTAGCTACAGACAACACTTTAGTTTTTCTCCTGTTACGCCACACACACTTTTCATTGTTTTACTCTCTCTGTTTTTATAGCGCATATGGGGGAAAACGAGTAGTAATGACCACTTTGCCCCTCTATTAGGGGGGAGTGAACCCAGATGCTCAGGTAAACTTTAAATTGTGTGAATAAAGATTGTGGTTGAAAATAAAGTACGCCATTTCTACCAGACGGTGCCAAATTAGGATTACATTTTTAGGATTTATTTGGCATATTTGTGAGAGCGGCATTGGCTATATGAATATTAGAAATACATATTATTTGAGAAATAAATAAGTATAATAATAATGTTCTCTTAGTCCACTTTTATAGTATATGAGGGCAAACGGGAAATCAAAGCCTTTCAACTACTAGCGATGCCCGAAGATATTAGCATTATTGTTGTCATGCAGATGCGTTGCCCTGTTTTCTGGTGTCACGTGAGCGAGAGGTACCTCCCCGGTCGCGCCGGCCCAATTCCGTTGCAATGCAGCATGGCACTACCTCCTACTACACTTTACTGCTACGTCAGCCATGTCTATAGAGACTATTCAGTCTACTAATAACACTAGCGTGTATAGTCATGCACAACTCCGCTCTCTATTCCCTCGCGTGACATTGTCTCTCTGACAGGGCACGGATTGTAACCCCCGCCAACTTCCTTACTTCGGACCGTTCATTCTAAGGATATGAAAGATCGTTATAACACGTTTTGGTCTGACCGGCGACTCGCAGCCGAAAGAAAAAAGTATAAATGTAGAATTAACCTTGTCAAATTGTCCACTAAAACTTTTTTCGCGACTCATTCTAACTACAAGTAGAAATGAGTTTATTAGATTTTAAGAAAAACGATGACATACAGACAGACATCTTCTAGGGATTTTGTTTTCTACTATTACCTATAGATGGTATAATTTATAGGCTATGTTGTTCGTAGAATGGCATGCCATATCAGCACTTGCCTCTTGTCAGGTGTGTATAAAGTTGTAAATCCATTAATATTCTTAAAACATTGGTGATCGGGAGTCGGATCATACAATTACACACTCGACCATAACAACATATAAGATGCCCATTCCAACACTTTTCGCTCGCCCCCTACTAAATCTCACAACTGTCGATACGTGATAACAGAGACAATTTGTAATAATTATATGATTGTGTTACGCCGGTGTGAAGTCAGCGAGAGGCAGTACCTATTATAAACATTTATAGTTCCTAGTTTAGTCTATTTAGCCGCTACCTCCTGGACTATGCGGTAACGAAGGCCCAGACGCGTCTGTCATCGTTTTGCAGCTAAGTGCTTATGAATGCTAAAGTAGCCTCGTTGACATTGGCCGTGCAAACGTCGACACAGATGAGCGATTGTTTTGATAACGCATGACGTGTGCGATGCCGATTGAATATATAAATAGTAGTATCAAAGGTTGCAACGAAATCAGGGAGGCAACGATTGCAACACTTCTTTGACAAGTTGGAGGATTTCTGCTATGAAGTTTATCTTTGACATGACGACGGGATGATTTTCATAGAACACATGAGTTTGTGCATACGTAGAAGACTAGTGCATTCCCTATCCTGTTATTGTCATGTGCCAATGAAACTGCAATCCCACGCAACAGGAAAGAAATCAGACGCAGTAACAATAAGACTTATTTAACGGATTCAATCACGGTTTATTTAGTGCTACCATTTGCAGAACATAACAAGTTTAAAATTTAATGCAATGGTCTTTGACTTGGCAAATAAATTATTTACATAGTGTTTACCTGGGGCTATGATAAATTATCTTTAGTACCGGCTTGTACTTGGATGTACGTGTAAAATGTTTGACAACTGTAGACAGTGCTTGAACACTATCCATATCGTCAAGATCTTGAATTTAGACTTTGCATCTCTAAATTCAACATACAAAAAAAAAACTATTTTCTTCCTTGCTATCCGTTTTCGTTAAAATGGTTCATTTGTAGACAATGGCTCTTAAATATTTGTTGTGGAGTTTATCAAATGATTAATTAAACTCGATATTTTACTCCGCTTAGACTACGTATATTCGGACGTCTAAGTATGCTGGCGGCCGCGTGTCGGCGTCAGAGGCGCGCGTGAGATGTTAAACTTTATCCACGCTTTTTGTTGTTCAATCCAAGGTCCTTGGTGTGGTCCAAAACTTGTTGGATCAAAGTCACTCAGATTCTAGACATCATCATCATCATTGTCAGCCCTCGTCGGTCCACTGCTGGACGCAGGCCTCTTTCAATGGACGCCAAGACGACTGATCTCCTCTTACTCGCATCCACCCCGGAACGGATATATTACATTAATTGAGATTCTTGACATATTAAATATTATTGTAAAATGTAAACACCCCCCTGCCAGCCCCTCGTTCGCTATATATTAATTATTTACTGTGAACAAAAATGCTATTGTTTTAGTTATCTGTCAGTATTAATGTAAGAACCTGACAGTATCAGCATGATTATGTTGAATATCAAATGTAACCTATTAACATTATATATACGGTACTTTGTATATTGAGAATCGTAAAGATGTTTGTATCTGTGAAAAATCACGCAAGACTACGGCATTTGACATGAAATTTAGCACAGAGGTACATGTCCGTTGCTTGTCGCATGGGACAACATAAAATATATTTCATACGAAGAAAAGACCAGGAGGATACCTCCCGCTCATTGCGAGTATCTTGTGGCCTACTGGTGAGGCATAGATAGGGGATATACATACATAATGTGCCAACGTTCATACGCGTACCTCCCGTGCAGCATAGCACGTCTATATATACCCTGCCTAAACGCCTTTCTTTATGCTATAAAACAATCCGTTAAACGCAATCCCGCCGACAGTTCGTAACTTGCGCCGCGCCACGGACGCGGGCCGTCGACTCCCGCACCGGTCTTGATGGTGATAAGACAGCTTCATGAGCAATAACTTAATCATGCGCATTGTACTACAGCCTTTATTTGTTCCCCATTCTAGATGCTCTGTGAATGTTTCAGTCGATTCTCAGAACAGAACATAAACTGTAACAACGTGATGTGTATACGTGGCCGTCACTTCACGACCGGTCGTGCCGATGCAGCTGCATATCAGCATTGGGCTAGAAAAACAAAATACCATGTGGTAACCAAAGGTTGCCTATATCAACTGGTGATACAATTTAAAGCATTAGGAGTCAAACGAGCACTCGGTGCCGAAACGCATGAGTCCGCTTCAGGCGCAGTCGGATAAAAAAAAAATTGCTTATTTCACAATTTTCTGCGATTTGTGGTGCAGAAAACTATATATTCTATAATTCGCTTTACAATAACGTCTCAAACTGCACGCGTGACGTTGTGTATAAGAATGACAATAAATATTATGTTGCAGTTTGGGCGAACGTTTATTTAGGTATTAATAAAAAATAATAATAAACCGCGATATAATCCGTAAAAGTGGCGCGCCGTGGATTCTCTTTCGTAAATTCTGCCCCATGGGAGCAATATGTTTTATTTATAGATATTTTGTATAGCCAAATTACATCTGACAGAATAACAACCTTACACACAAACTCTCGGGTTATTAGGAATAAAATAAATTTGAAACAAATACATAATTTTAAATACAATAAAATAAAATTTCACAACAATAAAACAATTCTCATGTCAAATCAAAACAATTACGTACACGAGAACGTGCGGCGCAGTAACTATCAACAATTATTGCAGACCTCACGTGGCAGCCGTCTGATGCGTACATGTAAATTATATCATATTTATTGATATACATATAGAGACGAAGAGTTCGTTGCTGATACATATGTGTGCATACTTCATACATATGAGTACACACTTCATACATACGAGTACACACTTCATAAATATGAGTACACACTTCATACATATGAGTACACGCTTCATACATATGAGTAAACACTTCATACATACGAGTACAAACTATATAGGTACATACGAGTACACACTACATACATACGAGTACAAACTATATAGGTACATAAAAGTACACACTACATACATACTCTCGAAAAATATTACCTCCTTGAGCTATCGAGTAAATGACTCCGATATATAATAAATAAAACCATTAAAAATAGGTGATGGTCATAATCAAGTGCCAAAATTTTGAAGAATGCTCTAAAATCATCTACATAACTAGCACGCCGTGGAGTCTGCGTTCATGCGGTCCATGCTCCAGTGCGCCACTGGTGGAGAGTGCGGGCGAGTGGTGATATATGCGTTTGCAGCGTGCGGGCCGCGTGACACCTGCGCGTGCAGCGTGCGGCTCGCGTGACTCACTCGCCACCATAACCGTATCGATCGTGCAGCATTCCGTGCGAGGCCTTGGCTGTGTCATCGCGGGTTACCTTGTCCTATGACAGCATAATACAGCTGGTGAGTTCGCCTGCTGCTTGTTATACCGCATTGTTGTACCTCCTAGGCAAAGAAGATGTCGGTGTTCTTTGACTACCGATGACCATAGACATCACAACTTGTCCCCCCCAGTCGGTAATCGGAATCTTATAAAGTGGACTATAGAGATTAACGATGATAAATCTATAATAAATCGGTCGTCTGTCGGTTCAGCCGTCTGTTGGTCCGGCCGTCTGATGGTCCGGCCGTCTGTCCTTCCGGTCGTCTGTCGGTTCAGCCGTCTGTTGGTCCGGCCGTCTGATGGTCCAGTCGTCTGTCCTTCCGGTCGTCTGTCGGTCCGGCCGTCTGATGGTCCGGCCGTCTGTCGGTTCAGCCGTCTGTCGGTCCGGCCGTTTGATGGTCCGGCCGTCTGTCCTTCCGGTCGTCTGTCGGTTCCGCCGTCTGTCAGACGATCTGTCAGTCGAGATCAGATCGACGTAAGTACACACGGTCATGTAAGGATACTGGATATAGATATATAGTTCATAGTGCAGATGCGTTGTCCTTACTTTAACTTTCCTCCATGGGCCACTAAACTCTCAAATACAAAAATGTAGGACAAATTATGAAATTTATAAGGTAATTCTACCTTATAAATTTCATATTATTATTTTACTGTATAAGGTAATTCTGCTTAACAGGGAGTATATAAAAGTCAGTCGCGGCCCCCTCTGTAGCCATCAGCGCAAGGCACATTATAGAGTAGGCGTGTGTGAGGCACAAGTACACTCTCTGTTGTTTCGTTTCGCTATTTAGATGATACGGCAGTTGGACAGTCAACACGACCTGACAGTAATCAGGAAATGCCTCTCCGAATCACAAAATTATTTTATTTTTTATTATATGTGTGAGAGAGTAGGTTTGCACAAATGGGTGATGTGTGTCCCGATAAGCTAATTTAACTATTATTAGCATGTCCAGAGAGACCGCGGGGTCCCTCATCCCCCGACTGTGACGTCGAGGGCAGCTCGCGCACGGCAGCTAAAGCCTCGGCGCTGACGTGAACGAATGGCTCACGGAGAGGACCATGACTGGAGGGCCCGGACCCCCTTCACTCTCACTTCTGTGTTTCAAAGTATCGGCCTACTTAATTATACTAATTGTGATCTATCATCGTAGCTATTGTTTTCTTTTTATACGATATCGACGTGTGGACGTCGTGACAAAGCAACCAAATCATCCAAGTAAATAGGGTCGGTTGCATTTCCGTCGTACGGTCAACGCCTCGGCGCACGTTGACACCGCTTTGTCTTGCTGCAGCGGGCAATGTGCAGTCTGCACTCTGCGCCGCTCGGCGCTCCTCCACGCGCTAACCGGACCTGGATGTGGTAATTGATGATGAATGATATCATTCAATCATACAAACATTAGTCTGAATGTACATTACGTGTGACATATTGTGTGGACTTATCAAAAATTTCGTCGGGCTAGTTAAATAATTAAATAAACCGCGGTGGACTCCGTAATAGTAGTTTTGTTGTAATGAATAACATTTGCGTAAACTTGAGACATCAATATTGTGTGATTTACTTAAAAATCTTTGGAAATCGACACTTAAAAATGTCATATGAAAGAACATGAAGGGTAAAATAGTGCACGCTCAGCGTAACGCTTACGTTGGCTGACGTCTGAGGCACAGTCATTTTTAGAGTTTTGGAAGGAAGGAGAAAAGGAGGGCAAAGCATCCGTATAGCAATTTCAAGTTAAAGTTTCAAATTCATGGGCGTCGTTAGTCGTAAAAGGGCTCTGATGTCTCGTTTGCCCCCCTAAAGAATACTAAATGTGCAGGTGATGACAGTAATGTAGGAGAATGGTGCCCTCAATTGGTATGTTGATAGTTTTTTATTGTGTAGGCGACAGGAGGCAAACTACCACAATAATATAAATGTATATCGCCCCTAATCAATACAATACATGTTTCATTTTTGGTGGTCAGTATAAATCAGTGTCGCTGTAAGTCAACGTCGCAACCATAGGATGAGCTACGTGTCCACAGAAGGGGGAGGGGATGGCCCCGCGGTTCCTCCTGCTAAGGGCTTAATCAAAAACGATATTCAATTCTAAAGAGACATGTCATTTACCAGTACTGTTTAACTTAAAATACAAAATAATTATTAAATCGCTTCAATATTATTACAATTCGTAAATTAAAATGTCCCGTAGGCCTGATAGGTTTCATGGAGCAATCACCGCATTGGTAATGTTCATGACCCCGAGTGTACATGAATTCCTCACGTGACAATCAGATGTGATTCTCTATGCATTGGAACAGAAATTTACGTAATGGTAAACATTTTTTTAAATATTTTTTATGTAATTATTATTGTTAATCGATCAACATGCGATTTTATTGAACGATTATTTACGGTAACGTTGTACCTATAAGTATATGTGTACATGTTTAAAAGGTACAACAGAGTTCTTGTTACATATTGTATGAGATGATAAACTAGCGGACAGACTATTTACTAGACTACCGGCGTCCACTAACATTCGCATAATGGTTGTACAGATGCGTTTTTCTTTTTTCTTCTGACTCCTCCCCTTCAATGGGCCACTGGTTACTCATAAAATGCGACAGCAAAGGTGCCACTTCATTGTGGTATAATTTAAACGGAAGTTACCTTCCCATTCATGCCGGCCCAATTCAGCTGCAATGCAGCATTAGTCGTCGTTTCGTTAATGTTATTCGGTAAAGTAAAACGTGTCTGCTCCAAACAGGCAGCTGCTCAGACGAAGCAATCATGAACCAGCATGCAGGAGTTATATTAGAAGGAGTTACCCTTTTAAGTCACACAAAGAATCTCCGTCCGATACCGACGTATTGACGACTTCGTGAATGTCGCTCGTTAGTCAATGGATAGTCTTTGTTGTTCGGTGAAGTAAGACGCAGTGTCTGGTCCATACAATAATGTTCGTATAGGAATAGGTACTGCATCTTCCCATGCAACGCCACTGGGCCGGCACGACCGGGTACGTACCTCTCCTCACGTAATACCTCCGTAAAGTGACATCTTAAGTGTCGCGTTTTATGCGGTTTGTGAGTGAGAGGGGGAGGGAAAAAGAGGGCAACGCATCGGCATAGTAATTATGTGGATGTTCATAGGCGTCGGTAGTCGTGAAAAAGCCACCGATTTTTCGTTCGCCCCCTATTATATAGAAAAAACATACTTCTGTGGACGAAGAAATCATGGATCACTTTACAAACTGCCAAGTGTTGAGGTAATAGAAAAGGTTACTTACCCCTACAGACACAGAGGATCTCCGGTATCGACGTACGGGTCTTTGTGGACATCGACAGATAGTAGATGTTTTTCGGTGGATTAAATCGTAGTGTCTGGTCCAGACAGGGCTGTACCTGTGGCGACGAATCAATGTAGGTGTCCGATGCACCAGCCAGCAGCCACCACCAGCACGCGGCGCCTGCCGCCGTCCGCCAGTCGAGCCTGGAGCCACGCCGGGGGCGGCCGCAACGCGCCTCGCGCTCTCTCTTACTTTACGTGCACAACTTTGTAACTGCCTTTTGTTCACGGGTTTACCACACCTCTATTAAGCAAGGTTGGTTAATGTCTTTACAGTGTACTAAAATTGAATGAAAGTTATTAAATTATAATGCTTTTAAAACGTTTCAAGAATTAAAAGCAATTACTCAACGACAATAAATAAATTTAGATTTGAATTATTTTTAACCTGAGCTTAAGGTAAACTATATAACATTACAATAAAACGACGACGGTTTTATCGCGGTTTATTTAATTATTTAACCAGCCTGACGTTTCAAAAGTTAATCGGAACAACTAAACAATTATAATTCTTCGGGTACTTTTAATAATTTGTGACATCGGGACGTTTTTCATCTCAGTCGGCTCGTGACGTTCTCTGTGGTCGTGCTAGTTAAATAATTAAATAAAGCGCCATAAAATCTGTAAAAGTAGTTGTATTATAATGAGTAACATTTGCATACACTTAAGACTACATTAAACTGTATATGATATCCACTAATATTATAAACGGGAAAGTTTGTATGTTAGTCTATTGAACTAGCTGGGATGAAATTAGATTAAATTAGCGTCGGCATACATTACAATGAGGAATAACATAAAATATACTTTTCATTTCGAAAAATTGTTTTTCTTTTCTCTTTTTAATTGTCTATGCATTACTCGCTCAATTTAATTGATGCAATACTCGCTCAATAAAATCAATCAAACTATTTTTATTTTATTTTTAAAACCGCTTAGCACAGTTAGTAGAAACATAAAGTTATTTAAGTATCGTTTTTTCATTTGTTAACACGTGTGTTTAAAATTAATCTTATGTTACTATAAGATTACACAAACGGATAAAATATCGCGAGTATAATTATATAGATAAGTTTAAGTTAGTAACGTAGATACATAACAAAGAAAGATAAGTAGATAGTGAAGCTAAGACGTGAGGAAAGTGTACAGCGACTTTACAGCTATGCGTGAGTTGAACGAAAAGTACATTTCAAATTTAACGACTTTTATTTTAATTAATTTTATCACATATTTTATACTTTCTCATTATAATTATTGATTGGGTTATGAATGTTTTATTTAAAAAATTAAAAATTTGAAAGTTTTATTTAAAAAATAAATTTTAAGAGCAACTTATTTATGCCGTGAGTGGCAATGCTAATAACATATATATTAATAGCGATCCGCCCCTGCTTCGTCCGTGAACAACAGACGCCGTGTTACCTTCACAAAGTATATTAAACGTTCCTAGGGAATCGCTTTATCCCTGGGTGGAAACCGCTGGAAAAGGGTTCTCCGTTCAGTAGGGTTGAGGAAATTGTTTGCATACAGAGTGCCTTTGGAGACTTTGTCTTAAAATGTGTATAAAAACATCAATGCAAAAGTTTATTTGTATGTTTGTTATTCTCGCACGTATATTCTACTGATTTAATTTATATGAAACTAGCAGTCCGTTCCGGCTTCGTACGGACATTTCACGAAACACGTCAAAAGTTTACAAAAATATGAATTTTAATTTACACGTTACGATCGAAGTCTTATAATGATCAAAATGTTTTATAAAATTTTATGTAGCCATGCTTATCACTAATAATGTTAGATTGAAATGGCAAAATATTTTTACAGATCGATCTAGTAGTTTCGGAGTCTATTCAATGTAAACAAACATACAAACAATCAAACAAATGTTTCCTCTCCATAATATTAGTATAGATATAGATTTAGCGTTGAATGTAATAGATTAGGATGTTCTAAACATGGAAAAACATTACACCCAAAAAAAATAAAAGTTACTTAACAACATACTTTAGTCGGCTACGCGCTGGGCACAAACCATCATTCTGTAAATTTATATTTAATGAATTAAATTCTGACACAAGATCGGTATCAAGGTCAAACTGAGGCAGGAGTCATCTGGATTCTGGTCACCCGGACCTACCGCAAAGTAAGCTCTAAAATTTAAATGGAAACTTTGAACAACGACCTTGAACAATTGTTGTTATATATATTACATATGTTGTACATACTTTGTTATGTATAATAAGGTGTTCTTGTTGTAACCTAGAAGTGAGATTTATGGGGACTTTCACGTTTTATTTATAACCGCCTTTCGGACACCTGTAGATTTATGCGAGTTAATATAAGCTCGATATTGTCACTGGAGCGGCCTAATAGAATCATATATGTGATAGAAACCCTCACTTTTGTTAGTTAATTAGTGCGAGAGTTCCTGAAAAAGACTAACGGAGGGCTACACAAACATATCCGCTAGGTTTGTGTGTGTGTGTGTGTGTGTGTGTGTGTGTGTGTGTGTGTGTGTGTGTGTGTGTGTGTGTGTGTGTGTGTGTGTGTGTGTGTGT